>CAJNOP010000039.1:1313993-1347059 GCA_905250075.1 Rotaria sp. Silwood1
CGATTTCCATTTAATTAGTAACAAGAGATCCATCGTGTTTCACATTTTTAATCCCGCAAGGGATTGCGCTAACAGCTTTTTTTTGGGAAATAATTCCCATAACAGAAGAAAAGTGTTTTTTTTTTGGGAAATAATTCCCATAACAGAACAAAAGTGTACTTTTTTTGAGAGAAATCATTCCCATAACAGAACAAAAGTGTACTATTTGGAGAGAAATCATTCCCACAACAGAACAAAAGTGTTCGTTTTGTGGGAAATAATTCCCATAACGGAAGAAAAGTGTTCTTTTTTGAAAGAAATCATTCCCATAACAGAACAACACTGTTCCTTTTTGAGGGAAATAATTCCGATAACAGAGCAAAAGTGTTCTTTTGTGTGGGAAATAATTCCCATAACAGAACAAACGTGTTCTATTTTGTGGGAAATAATTCCCGCAACAGAACGAAAGTGTTCTTTTTTGGGAACACAGCTCAAAGGAACCGGTTCACCGGTTCAGCTCTGCTCAAAAAAGCGGTTCGAGTAGTTCCTTTGAGCGGATCTGAAGTGCGCTCTTCGTCTGGTATTATAAATGTAGTTTTTGACAATCGGAAAAAACCAAGTTATTTATCTAGGAAGTGATTTGATGTGGTCCTTTTTTAGCTGTGTTACATAAAACCATACCATGCGCTGATGTTTATGTGGTAGAATCCTTGTTCTCTTCTTAAGATAAGTGGTCCAGAGCCTGAGAGGAAATGTATGCAAATACTGTTTTTTTTTCGATGGTACAGTACTTTTTACATATGTTATTCATGTATTCAGATTTTTCTTAGATACGTACTGATTGATTCACAGGTAAAATAACTTATTAAAAGAGTTTTGAAGGAATCGAAAGCTTCGAAGGATTGATGTTCGAAAAAAAGATTATTCAGATATAGTTTACTCTAACTTTCAAGTGCTTCATCAAAGTAACTGCAAATGGAACACTTTAGGTTTTTGTTGCTGATTTTATCAGCGCAATAATGTAAAAAGTCTCTTATTTAGTTAGATTGATGATACAGCAAAGAAAAAGATTTTTCTTCGATCGGCAACAACATTTAATTCTAATAGTGCATAAGACAAGTTTGAACGAAACTATTGACAATATGAGGAACGAAATCGATTTAGTTTGTTCATTCAAATCTTGCTATCAAATTGTTTGAAACCACTAATTTTCATGAATGGAATAAGAGTAGTTTCTTTTGAAGATTAGATCGAATCATCGTCTCTAATAACGTATTTCATCACTACGAATGGATTTCAATTAACAATTCAAAACGTGATGCTTAAAAAATTGGCCATACTGCATATTGTAATATTGCAAATATTGATCATTGGTTAGCAATGTCGTCGATTTCATTCAAATGCATTCATTAGATTTTCAAGTGATCTCTCTCGATGTTGATCTATCAATTAATTAGTAATCAAATGCGGCTTCTTCTTCATCTAGAAATTTGAGCACGCTCATCCTTCCTGACATCAGCTTCATCAAGATTAACATACATATTCACAACGAGATGAGCTTTGAATTGATATATCTATACAAAACCGTCATAAGACGCACTCACACTCATACCTCCTTATTCTGAAAAATGAGTCTGTGATGCATCTAAATACGGTGAATAGTTAACTTCGGGCATTGAAGACAAGGGGGAAAAGTGAGACTCCAAAGTTGGAGTACAGCTGCAGTACGGTGGAGTACAGCTGGAGTATGGGTGGAGTACAGTGGAGTCTAGCTGAAGTCTAGCGAGTACATACCCCTCGTACTCCAGGTAGACTCCACTGTACTTCACCTGTACTCCGGAGTACGGAAGTCTCGCTTTTTCTGCCTTGATTGAAGAACATGTTTAATTTTCTAAGAGGTGAGGGTTATTACTCATTTAACGAATTTTTGCACTAACTTGTTATTTAATAAATCGATAAATATTCAATTATCTCTAACGACTCTGATAATGGATTTATGGTGCTGTTAAGAGAAGCAGTATATTGTGCTGTTTTTCATCCGACTCATATTTGTGTATTGGTTAACAAGAGACATCTTGATATCATCCATCTTTTATTAGTGTTGCAATGATAGCTGATAAAATCAAGACATCTCATGTCTATCGCCCACCGGATTATTTCATAGTAACCTAACCTGAGTTCGTGTATGCCTTGAATTAACCGAAAAGTGACAGACAATATGGTCGACAGCCCCAACCTATATGTTTTCAATACTCGTACAGAACAAACACTCAGCAGATCAAACTAGCCGATACCACTGGCATTCTGCTCTGACTCTTGTCATTAATTGTCTTTCGGAGTTGTCGTAATCATAAACAAGGAAATAATGCTGCCAGCGCTCGATCGATGAATACAGTTGCATGAATCATCAACATTCTGATCACACTGCTCGCCATCGGAACATAAGTTACATTGATCGTGCTATGGTTCACTATCCGAAAAACATACTTGAGTGTCTATCATTGCTGAGGATGATGGACTTGATAAATTCAATGGTTTTCTCACGTTGCTAGAGATCTTCTCTGAAAAGCACAATCCATCGCTGCAGTTGAAACTAAGATAGCTATAATTGATTCAATTCTTTGTAGATGTTTCCATAGTAGTTCGACTATGATGTTTAACAAGATTCTGATAATGGACTGGAATCTATCCAGTGAAATAGAGCGTCTTATGAATGTAAATGTTGATGGGAAGGTAAATTAGCGCCGATGTTCACTTCTTGCTAAACCACACGTACACTCATAATCATATCTTAGAGAAATATCAAATGATAATTCTCTTATAGCAGCATCACAATCGAATAGATAATGTCGATAGCCATTGTTAAGTAATACAAAAATAAATAAATAAATAAATATATATTCATTTACAATTCATTCGTCAAAGTAAAATTCTTTTCATGATTCATTGATGATAATTATTGCGAAAAATATTCTTTGATTTGCAAATAAAACGCACATTAAGAAGTAGTGTTTAGAACAAAATACACACAAAGAAAGGAAGAAATAATTAAACAAATCTATTATAAGTTCACTTGGGTTTTTCAAAACAGTATTATATTAATTTACAAGTGATGATTTATTTGGTTTTCTTCTAATGGAATTACTGCTTGTTTTTATTCTAAATTTAATGAATTTCATGGAGTTTTGTTTCAACTAGCGGTATCTTAGTTCCAAAGTACGAAATAAAATATCACTTATTGTTTCTTTTGAATGACTTTAAAAAATAAAACGATATGAAATGATACAATCGACACAAGTTATATGTTACAACATTTGCTAGATTTATAATATCATTATTTGTGATTTCAGTTAAAGACAAGATATTTTCTGAAGAACGTCTCATAATCTCAATTTAAATCTACTTTCAATCAAGTACCATTTTAAAGATATCCTGACGCAGCAACATGTTAGATTGAAACATCATGAAAGAAAAAAAAAATGATGCATTCAAACGCGTTTTTATGTCAGTTTGTGTCTTTTGCTCGATATAGTATATATGTATACGTGATTATTACCTAGAACACGCACATTTTGCTGATTCATTCTAGAACGAAAACGTTTCAAAGTCATTTATAACAAAAAAAAGCTGTTAGCGCAATCCCTTACGGGATTAAAAATGTGAAACACGATGGATCTATTGTTACTAATTAAATGGAAATCGTTTTGTTCCATTTCTTTGCGATACATTTGTAGCTAGCCGTTTATCTGATGCTTTAGAACTACAGTTTCTCTGTCACGGTCTGTTATGGGTCTTCAGCGATTTTCTAGCAAAATATTAATTATTAATTAATTACCCTATTATTTAATTAATTAGTAAATTCGTCTGTCACGGTCTGTGGAGAGGGGGAGGGGGTGGGTGCAAATTTCTACCCCTAAACACTTCAACACTCCTTTCAGATCGTGTTTCACAAAAACCATTAAGACTACATCTCACTCGTCAAAGGATAACATTTATATCACCTGAAACAATTGAAATATAGAAATAGATGTCGGTTAAAAGCATGACTAATAATTAGTTCAAAAAGACCTATTCAATTTATTTCTTTCAATTTCAGAATGGCTTTTTGTCAAGATCGTTCTTTAAAATAGCACTTTTGTGAGCGGAGCGAATGACTTACGCATTAGTCGAAAGTTTTCGTTAACTTTTCATTCTATCTTCAGCCATGTTATGTGAAACTCCATATATACTTAATGTCATTGATCTGTTCTTTTATAACTACGAGCCCATACATATAAAACTGCGAACTATGAAATAAATGATAGTATATCATTCATCTGTTCATCACTATTTTCACATTCATTTTGTTTACTGTTGAATAAGTTTTAAGAGAAGTTTTGTATGCGATGTGATTATGTTTTAAATCAAATAAATGTCTCTATCCTGATTGTCATTCTCACCTAATATGTTGTTTCCTTTTATACAAACAACAGTAAACTATAAGGAATTTTTATTAAAAAAAGCAAGTAAACTATTTATATATTTTTCTGAAATAAAAAACAAAGAGATTCCAATAATATTAATGGATAATATAATTTATATTTGCACATTTTTCTCTCTTTCAACGATTACATGCGGATAAGTGATCGTTAAGTATGATTGTATATATGATATTATATATTTGTTTGATCGTCGAGTTAATCATCCATATCTTTTATCGTTCTTATTCATAGGCGTTGCAAAGACACATATGTAAATACGAAACAATGTCGCTTGAATGACGAAATGCAATAATATTTCAAAAATGTTCTATCTAGCAGAATCATCTCAACTTTTATAAATAATTATAATACAGGCATAACATATCCCATAAAAAAATTTTGTGTATGTTTTTTTTTATTGAGTTTTTCTTCGAAAAAACATCATCCAATATTTCTTTCATACATATGTTTCTCATCGCATGCTTCAATAAATATATTTTTACAAATGAATCACAAACGATGCTTAGCCAATACGTTGATTTTTGTATGGTAAGCTTTGTCGTGAAATATACGGTGTCACTTTACAAAAGCAAATAGACATGCATGTATACATATTGAACACTAGCAAAGGTAATCTTTTTTTTTCTAGTTTGAAATATCAGTCTGTCTCCTTATCTAGTAATATAATAGACGCAAGATAAACTTCTTAATATTGTTCTGAACGTTTATTGTCATATATTTCTTCGAGTTGACTGAAGATAAGTATCCATATCAACATCATGTTTGAATTCATTTGTTTATCCAAAATGAATCGGATGAATAATCCAAATGGACTTTGTTTTTTTTATTATGATAGTAAATGATATCTCTTCTATCAGCATTATCCTTCTGAATCTAAATCAAGATGAAGAAATTTGTATTGTTTGGAATACTGTTGCTGACATTCTGAAAGAGATAACTACACATCAAATGATTTCTATTTATACATGGCAAGAACAATATATGGTATATAGTCTTCATCGAAGCAATGACATTTTAATATGTATAGTTGTTCTGAATTTCGAAAAAAGAATATCTTACAATTTTCTGAAGTTCTTTATATCGATTTATACTTCACAGAATATGGTATAACTTTGGAATTTTTTTTTGGTTTAATTTAACTTAATAATAAAATTATGTTTCAAAATTTTTAATTATTATAAACTATTAATGGGTTTGATTATGGGTCTTATTTTTATGTAGAAATTATTTATCACAATATTACACCACATGATGAAAGACAAGTAAAGTTTTCTTGAATGAATATCTCGATTGTGGCAGAATCAAATGATTATTTCGCGTTAACTAAAAGTTCATTATAATTCATTTAGAAGTATCTATTGTCTTCGTTAGTCACCTGTTCATGAACTTTTTTCATTTACGTATTTATAGTTTCAACTGAATTTCATAATACTAAAAAGACAACACTTATGCGTTTACATATATGTAGCGAAATGAAATATGTGGATGAAAAAAAATCAAGTTGCATTAGATCAATCACATTATATCGAAATTTCGAGTTATTATGGTTTTATATTCGCTCGAAATATTTGTCAGTAATGGTAAATATACGATTATAGCTGTAGTATTTTCTAAATTTGAAAGTCATAAAATGATATTATCATTTGAGAGGCAACATGTCACATCGAACTATTTTGAGTTAATACTTTTATAAGTAGAAAATACATGTGGAACTTAAGTACAGGAGAATAGACATCCTCATTGGCATGGATGAGTCATAATTAACTGTGTTCGGTAGTATAATAGACTCCTATATTGGTAAATAGTATATCGAAAAGGAGAAATTATTTTCAAAATTAGAATTGATTCGTGATCGAAGAATTTGTTTCTTTCAGCAAGAGAAAGTATTGAGTACGTGGAAATAAAAAAAAGAATGGCTAATGAATTTCTTTTAACTTTACAATTTAAATTGTTTTCAAAAGTATCTCTACGAATATATAAAAATTCTGACAACGATAAAGTTAAGAGCAAATTGAAGTGGGTGTGGTCGAACAAAGATTTCAAACTACTCCAACACCCACACGCATGTTTCTTTTTTATTTAAAGAAAATCGATAAGATTAACAAGAGAGACAACATTATTTTTCAACTAATATCTTAATAATAAAATATCGATAGGACCTGTTTATTATAAGATATGATGATAATATTAGATTGTATGTTGTTTTCGACCTGTAACTTGTTCTTAACAAGAAGTGATGTCTTTAGAATGGAAAAGAAATGCAGAAATAAATTTATCCAATTTTTAGAAAATACACTGAGATTTGTCACTATGTGATTTTTTAGTTATTTGGCTTAATCAAACGAAATCTGAACGGTTAAAACAAACCAGAATTGTTACATCGTGTTATGTTCAACTTTATAAAGTGTCTCTGTACACCCTGATATGTATTGATGGCTCGATATTGTAGAGGAGATGAGAAAAGAGAAGAACAAAGAAAACATTATAAAGACAAAATATGATCTTTTATTGCCGTCACATATTATAACACACAAATTTTGTCCAAATTTCATCATAATGATATTAGTTGAAGAGTGTTCATATGTGGCAGAAAACTAGAGTATTCGTTTTTTACTATTAGACTATATAGAGAAAAAGTTTCGTTAAGCTTTTTATGATGAATTAAAATATCTTCACTAATACTTCTCGATATTGCCCTAAGTATATTATATAGATAAATCATAAGAGATAATTATGTGAGACGAAAAACAATCAAGATAAATGGATAAAATTAAAAGAATAATTCTCATTTTTTTAATTTAATCTTTAATTAATGTTCAGCGTTTTATCAAACTCAATTGAGTTCTGATCGAAAGCTTATCTTTTTCTAATGGTTCTTTAATATAAATTTTCAGATTTTTTATTGCTTTTTATTATTTATCAATGGTGCAGCAATATTTAAGAATCATAAAGAAAAAATTATATCTCGAAGCAAAGAATCGACGAACTTTTGGTTTGATTATATTTCTTTTAATTATTTTCTATATTTTACAAAATCATTCGAAATTAAATTTGATCAATGAAGAGACTACTCAAAATGATTCAATATCAATGAGAAGATTCAAAATGAAATTACTTTTCTTATATGAAAAAGAATTGTCTCGTATAGAAGAGGATTTATTTCAACCAATATTTCATAATCATTATTTGACATTAAAATTAAATTTAACATCAATGGGAAAAAATTTTTTGAATTATTTTAAAAACAATTCCAATGAGAAAATTCAATGTCTTAAAGTAACCTGTTTAATAAAATCGAAATATAAAAAAGATTTTCATCCAGTTTGTCATTTTCATTTAAATTTTCTTATACAAATATTCGATTTAAAAAAAGCACATTTGAATCTTTTATCAGCAAACTCAAGTTGTTTATCATCATTAAAAAATACATCTGATATTATATCTCTCGATATTGATCAAATGTTCTTAGTTGATGATAAATTTCGTTTTACTTATCAATGGTCAAATTTTAATCAAGCAAAATTATTTTCTTGGTCTCAATGGCCTTTAACAATGACATGTTTAAATTTAGCTTTAAAGAATTTATCTGAAAATAAAAATCAATTTACACAATTACAGTTGAATTCTTTTCAATGTCCTTCTGTAGATACATTAATTCATTCAACTTCACAAGAATTATTTTATAGAGAACAAGAAGCTGTTTCATATTGGCTTGATTTACAAAATGATGTATCAATATATAAAAATTTTTCAGTTAATAAAACTAAATCAATAAAAATAAGACGTTTAATTCCATTTGAAATAGCAAAAAATAGTGAAATATGTTCAACGAAATTTCAAAAATGGATTTTAAATTATCATAAATGGCATGAAAAGATTAGTTTGGTTATTAGTAAGCGATCAATAACATTTGAAGAACAACTTCAACGTATAATTGAACTTAATGTTCGTTTTCTAATTTATGAAAAACCTTACACAGGTATTGCTGATCGAATAATTCATTTAATAACAACTTATTTCATAGCTATATTAACAAATCGATTATTGATATTTGATCAAAATTGGCCAGAATTTATAGATATTATTCAATCAAGTTTAAATTATCAACCAGAATTTATTATTCCTTGGTTTTCTCAAATGGATACGATTATAAAAAAATTATCTTTAAATATTCAAAAGAATTTAACAAAAAAAGATTATTCGTTTTCTTTGGATCGATATAATCAAGATTATGATTATGAGAAACATTGTCCTGAACGTATTGTTATATTTAAAGCTCATACAGGAGGTGTTATACATATGATTACATCTAATTCAAGTATTTATAGAAAATTTTTAACTATTGATCTTGAAATGAATTCAGATAATATTTTTGGATGTCTTTATCATTCTCTTTTTACTTATCGTTTATCTCAATTGATTAAAAGAGTTCCATTAACTTCTTCAAATAATCAATTAGGTCATTCATCTCAACAAATTCTACAAACAATTTTATCACCGAAATTTTTTCCAATTGGAATTCAGATTCGTGCCGGAGATCAAGAATTTATAGGATCTGGTTTTGATGTTGATGAAAGTAGAACTCTTAACAAATTTCAAACCTATTTTATATGTTCACAACAAATAATTAATACAAATAAAACTGTTTTTCATAAAACAAATCAAATTCCAATCAGTTTTCTTCTATCTGATGGTCGTCACATACGGCAAGCTGCTTTAAAACGTTGGAAATTTCCATTCGAATGTTTTCAATCATTGGGCAATAAATGTCAATTGAATAGTAGTAATTTAAATATTTTAGCAAATTCCGATCCAGTTTTTCACACATCGTTTACAGCTAATGGAATATTAGCATTTCAATTAGGAATGTTTGATAATTTTCTTTTCAGTTTATGTGAACAACATATAATTACTAAACACAGTGGATTTGGTCGCTTGGCAGCTTTTGCATCTTTAAAACTACGAGATATTTATTCATTTCAGCCTGATCAACCACCTCTGTGTGAAAATCAAAGTTTACCACTTGCAATTTCAGGTCATCAATGGTCGGGAATTTAATTATTCGTTTATGAAAGTTTTCAATGAACAATTAATTATATATTTGAACTAAAGAACTTACAAGTAAAATAACTTCAAATACGAGGACCAATCACGACATTCCTTAGAAGTAAACAATTTTTTTGTTTGAATTCGATTAACATCAAAATCAAAAGTAGATCATTTTCAAATTATTGTCAAACTTTTATTTTTATTGATGAATTCGCATTTTTTACATGTATCTATTTTAACATTTTAGAATAAATTACTTATAAAAAGAAAGAAATTCATGAAGAAATCCTAATTGATTTACAATTAAAAAGAAGATATTTGACGAAATTATTTTTTTTATATAGTTTTCAGCAAAATCTTCGACATTCTTATTCAAATAAGATTGTTTTCAGATGAAATTCAATTCATAAAACTTTTCTTAACTGCACCTTATTCTAAGTACAACTCGACAAGGTATATTACATGTTCCATATGAGGATGTCATAATATTTAAGTGAATTCCGTTGTAATAGATCAATGACAGATTTGTTGAGAAATCTTTTTTTTTGTATAGAATTTAAGATATAAATATCATAAGAGGTCTTTCAATCCTTTCGAGTTTAGCAATATAAGAAGGATAGTTAATTTATTGAAGAGCGATATGCATATGATACTACATCAATTTTGCAAGAAACTACGAAAAAACACTTGTTGCATACGTTTTTCTACAGGTTGATATTGGTATAACTTAAATAGAAGTATTTAGATTTTAAAACTTCAGATGTTAACTATCATTATATACCTCAATGGATCAATAATGATGCAACGTTGAAGATCATGGAAGTTATGAGAGTGTAGGTGTATATGGGTATGCGTGAATTTGCATGTCAGTGGCTACGAGTATGAGTGAAGAGAAGACTCACATCCTACAACTTACTCCTATGTTAGATGAAAATAACGATGAGCTAAATTTTTTTGCTGAACACATTCGTTATGTCTAGATATTATCTCTATCTTTCAACAAGTTTTCAGTGTTGTAGGGGAAATGAAAAAAAGTAATAACGAAATGATGACAATTAAGTATTTGAAATTGATGCACATAACCAAGCAGTCAAAAACAATATTTTCTCTAAATGAAAACCAAAGAAACTGAATGATGAAACTTTTATCTGATTATATTATCATTTTTTCATCTGTCATTTAGGATATTGCTGGTTGGGTGTATGTATGGGTCTTGTTTTCATCTATATCTATATCTGTAACAAAATCGGATCATAATTATGCATTTCAAAAGATGAGAATATTCCATTAACCTAACACAATGAAGACATGAACCAATGACGCAGAAAACATCGTTCATCTCTCAATTACTATCTTTTCCCAATCATATGCTATCTTTCTCGTTTTTTGTCTGTTCTTTTTATTTCATTGATTACTTTGATGTGTGCATTCGATTTTGTCATGAAATTGGGAAGTGAAGAGTAGTAAGTAGTTAAATATATACCTTGGTGTCTTGATACGCACAATTGCCACGCAAAGAACGAGCGCATATGTGTATCATAATATAATGACATGATGTTTCTCAGAATTTCATCGTAGTAAAATTTCTCGAAATTTTTCAATATATGTGTCGCAGGAGAAATTAAAATCCAGGAAAATTTAAAATTTTCCTAGGAAAAATTAAAATGTTCTTGTTAAAATTTTAATTTTTCCTGACTTTTTTAGGAAAATTTTAAATTTTCCTGGATTTTAATTTCTCCTGCGACATATGCATTGCACATGTCGATATCAGTATTCTATTAATGAATAATTTGTAGAAATTAAAATAGCTACATTGTTTGAAAACTCTTGATCTTAAATGATCATTTTTGAAGAAAAACAAAATGTTGTTATAAATAAGTATAGGAGCATTGCAAGTTTGTTCAGTGCTTCTAGCCATACTCTTCATGGGCGAGAATAAGATAAAAATACTGATTCTTTTTTGCCGATACAGCGATAAAAATATAAGATGAAGAGCACGTCCTCTTGTTTATTTTCTATCCTATTAAGCACTACGAACAGGTAGGATAAAATGGTTGATTAAGGTATCGACACAATCTACAGTATATTTTGCGTACGGCTTACAGTCCGACGAAAATCGAACACTGCTATTCTCTGTACTCTTTCCCTCATATATCAATCTGATCGATTATTGACCTCCATTTTTCTTGTTTTTAACATTTTTTAGGTTTCACGTTATTTCGGTTAAGGTGCTGTACTAAAATGTTGCTACTAACGCTAAAAATCAGTTCGTATTATGGTATTTTTTCTGCACATTTTATTATTTGTAGAGACGCTAAAATCTGGTTCTGACTCGATGGCTTATATATCTTTTAGACAGTATTAAAATTATTCAGACATTAGAAGTCATGTAATCTGAATAAGATTTCGGCACTTATTTAGAACACGATATAAGTTGTTGCCGAAGAACGATTGACAAATGAACTGTCATAATACGGATCGATTTTCTTAAAAACAATGTTCTAAGTCTTGTTCAAGTTGAGATATATCGCTTTGACTGCCACATTTCGTAAAAACATACGATCAGTGTTAAGTTAGTATCATCTTTTGTATTACTTTTGGATAATAGAAATTCGAAAAAACTGATTTGAAAACCTATAAAGATATAGTAAGAATTTATTTGTGTTGAGAAAAGAAGACGGAATATTTTCTTAATAAAATTCTTTGTCTTGATTTTCGAACTTTTCTTAAAAAGAATAGCATTCAAGAAAGTTAAAACGAAAATTGATGTACTTGATTGAATATGCTCTTTTTCATGTAAACATAATTTGAAGATAAACATGGTTGAATTGTGTCCAAAAATTAAAATAATTGAAAATATTGCAATGGCTGCAGATTGTGATGTTGAAATTTTTCGTTCAGCATTCAATTACAAGGCACGATCAGATGATATCTTTCTTATTGTCTATCCAAAATCGGATACAACATGGATGCAAATTATTCTGTATACATTAATGAATGATGGTGAAGTATTCGACAACAATATGGCAGAATATTTTGCTCGTACATCTTTTCTTGAATTAGTAGGTGAAAAAGGCATGAACAATATGCATAGACCATGCCTTATTAAAAGTTATTTACCTTTCAATCATGTTCCTTATCATGAGAATGCCAAATATATATGTGTAGTGCGCAATCCAAAAGATGTGTACGTTTCTTATTATTATTGTCTGCTCAAACTCATGGGGTATTCAACCAGAACAAACACTATTCGATAACTTTTTCGAAGCTTTTATCAATGAAAATGTTTATTTTGGTGATTACTTTGAACATCTACATTCAGTTTGACAACATAAAGACGATACGAATGTGTTTCTTACGTCTTATGAAGAAATGAAACGTGACTTACCTGGAGTCATTCGTTGAGTTGCTCAGTTCATGAATATTGAACTCAGTAATAATTTATTTGAGCGTATTGCTACTTATTCATCTTTTAATTATATGGAAGAACGGTTTCACAAGGCATACTCAGTTCAAGCACGCGTTGCACTGGCCAATAAAGCGCTTAATGCACTCTGGCCTATTGATAAAAGAAACTTGCAAAGGTGTGATCATTGTATAGTTGTGCGAGAAGGTATTGCCGGCAACTGGTCTTCAACCATGAGTAAAAAACAATCGCAACGTCTCGATAAAATCTTCGCTGAGAAGACGGCAGACATGCCTGGAGTGGATAAGCTTTTTCTACTATGATATGTGTGCATGCATGATTCAATTTGTTTTTCGGATGATTTTCATGAAATAAATAATTGGTCTAATGCGACGAACATCATAAATATGAATCCAAGGTATAAGTACGATTTTGTTTCACTATCGACCAGTAATAAATTTGAGTTGAGTTATTCGAGCTAACGTATGATTTTCATTTATAGAAAAGATAATCGTCTCATGATCTTTCTTTCAAGTGCTAGGTCATATTAAATGTGTATAGGTCCAGCGCTTAAGCACAGCAGAATACTACGTTATATGACAGTATTCGTTCCAATATCTCATTACTGTTGCGAAAATATATAAGTAATAGTTGATTCGTCATTTTATTAAAAAAATAAGCAAAGGAATAGTTGAAATAGGGTGCGGATATGGTTGTTGACCTTCGCTTGACCTATACCTGTGGGTGTGGGTGATTATGAGTGTTGAAATGAATCTTGTCTTCGCCAGTCAACCTACATTGTCCCAAAACTTTGAAAAAGAATTGATTCTCTCGAAAAAATCGGTGAATGAACAAAAGATTGAACATCTTTCACCACATCCTCTAATCGTTTAGTGTGCTCTATCGATCGAATGGTCAATCGTTGTATCCATTCAAATCTCTTTCCAATATGATTGATTGTCAAATGACTCTTTCAAAAAAAAGAAAACAAATATCAACATATCGTTTGACAATCTACAAGCTACTCGAATATTAAACTGAGAATGTTATTTCCATTTCTAGATGACACCTGCATTCACTATGAAAGTAGTATTGAAACATCTTTCTAGACGAATCAATTCTGTAAAAAATTGAATATGACTTCACAGTGCGTATTAATATCATTTGTATATGTCATAAATTGTTTCGTCTCGCAATGAAGATCTTCAAATGACTTCACTTCTACACTTTCTTTTTTCTCGTATTGTATTTCTCTCACATCAACAAAAATTTTCAAAAGAAATTTGACTTTTGTCAATAAGTGAAAGAATAATAGCACGCTGTTTATCTGTTAGAGAATGTGAGAATGACAGCGTAGAGCAGAATAGGTTTTATTGAACATTCTCATCCTAACAACTGACTGTAGCAAGGAAGTTGAATTGGCAGAGTATTTCATTCACGAGAGATTTATTGTATAACCTAAATTTTTGAGTGTATATCTCAGTAATAATTTTCTATTTCGTTTGAAGATTAAATCAATATACAAGGTAGATTTATGCACATTTCGTATAACTACATAAAACTTGTTCGAAGTAGTTTGATGCCATGTGATATTTTCTTTTGTTTCTTTGTCGCATTTTCATATTCGAATAAAATATCCTGTCATCGGATATATTTCAACAACATGCTTTCAATAATAAAATGGAAACAACTTTTCTTGTTGAATTGAGTTGTATAATAACGTTTTATCATTGAGAGAAACAGAAATCAAGCAATGAGTATAGTTATTATAGATTTGCATCAGAGATTCGCCAAGTAATTGAAAAACCCTTTCGTCAAGGACTTAGCAGAAAAACGGATGTTTTGATATGAATTTTTTTCAACTGCATGTTTGGATTTTCAACTTTAGTAATCAGTTCGACATACGTGAAATAATCAATCTTATTGCTAATAAATACTAGCATATTTAATCATGAAGTCTGTTTAGCAACTAATAACACAGAAGAATAAAAACTGACTTTTGTTCTGAATCATGCCATTGAAAGCAATTATCAGTCGATGTAAAAGAGATCAAAGCTAAAGCTTCAATGCATATACAATAAATAAAGTCAAAGAGAAACACTACAAGAAAATCATGCATATCCTTATTTCTGAAAAGTGTGCTAACCGTTAGCAATCAATCGTTTTGAACAAAAAGCCATAAAGCAAAGAAAAAAAAAGTATATTTCAATATTTTTATATATACAAATAGCTGAAGTTTATTTAAAATATTTGTGAATATCTGTCGAAACTAACAAGCTATTTACGATATTTCTTGGATAAATATTCTTCCCATGTATTCGAATTTAATGAGATATTGTCACAAGTATTATAACCTTTAATGAATCCCTTAATAACATTACCTATTGCTGGCATGTTAAGTATCAATTTGTTTTCATGACGTATTTTTAATAATGAATCCATAATTTCTTTTGCATTATATACTTTTTTACCACCAATATCATATGTACTATTTAATGGAGGTTCTTTGATAATTTTATCTAATTCCATAGCCACTGCTTCTACTTGAATAGGCTGTACTTTGAACGATTTTGGAACAATAGCTATTGGAAGTTTCAATAATTTGCTTGCAACAGAATCTACAAAATCATGAAACTGAGTAGCTCTTAATATGGTATATGGAATACCACTTTCTTTGATTAAACGTTCACATTCTAATTTGCCTTTGTAATAGGAAAATGGAATTTTATCAATTCCTACAATTGAAATAAATACGAAGTGTTTAATATTCTTTTTCTGAATTGAATCTAATAAATTCTTTGTTAAAATTATATCACCAGGCTGACCATCAATTTTTTGTATATGAATACTTGCAAGATGTAATATTGTATCAATATCATTATTCATAGATTTATTTAATCCTTCTTTTTTTGACAAATCCATATAGGTCCATTTTAGATTTGTAGGAGAAACCACGTTGTCATTGTTATAAGTTTTTGCTTTTTGATTTCGACTAGCAATAACAAAATCTGTGTGATTTGAGAGAAATAATTTCGATACTGCTTGTCCTAATACACCATTACCACCAGTAACAAGTATTTTCGCCATGGTTTATAATAGTTTTATCGTAATCTGAAAAAAAAACATTTTGTAGTAGGAAACAAATGATAAAAAGGAAAGTCTCCATTTGCCATGTAAAATCTAGCTAAAATCCCTCGTATTGAAATCATCATTTTATTTCAGAAAAAAAAATAATTTTGTAATATAAGCACACGATAAGGAAACCTGAAAATATTTTGCTATCAGACTCTGGATCGCTTTTAGATTCAGTAGACAAAAAACAACTTATGTTAGTGCTTTATTTCGATTTTGGCGATTGAAAAATTGCAGCATTTTTTCGTTCAAGTTTATCATTCTCGGTATATAACTCATAAAGTAAATCGAAGAATAGTAAATGATTTCTTACTTGATGAATCAAAAAATGTTATTTTTACAGTTCTCTATTATAATAAAGTAGTCAAGTAGATTTTCAAGTTCTTCTATTTTGAACCTGGTAATCCGACTAAAAATTGAACACTTTTTTGCTTGCGTATAAGGTAGATCACAGTATAATCTTCTAGAATTGGTTACAATTGAAGTTAATCAGATGGATGTTTTATTGGGATCTGAAAATAAATCATTGAAAAGTTGTTGATGCATGAGAGTTTTTCTTAGAAATGTCTAAAATTGATAATGTTGGCAATTCAATTTTAGATAAAATATATTCAAGATATTTTTATGTAGAGTATGTTAAATAGTATTTTACTCACTGACTGTGCCTCATTTTAATCAATATTTCTTTTAAACATCTTCTTAAAGCATTCTATATAGCAAATACTTCTTCATATGAGATAAAAAAAATAAAAAATATCGGTTAGGAATACAGCAAGCAACAAATAACCAAAAGTGAGATTAAAAATATGCGTAAAACGTGGGACGAGCATGTCAAGCAATAAAAATAATATGTATGTGTCAGAACTGAAAAAATGGAAAAAGAAAGGAAGAACAGTAGAAAGAAAAGAACAAAATGTTGGTTGAAGGAGACAGAAGGTATAAAGCAAAACAGAACGAAAATGATCATGCAAACAAAAATATGGCTATCGAGGTTGGAAAGAGAAGAAAGATAATGGTGGAAGAGTAGTAAGCTAAAGAAGAAAAACATGCTAGTTACCAGAGAAAAGAAAGAGAAACAAGTAGAACAAAAATGGCAACGAAAGCTTAAAATACTCTGATCAAGGCTGAATGCAAGAAAAAAGAGATTTTACACACTAATCAATGTCATTTGGTGATATTCTACTTCTGTTCAGAGGGTATGGATGTATTAGCAGAACATTCAACTCCTATCTACTAACCTTCTGGTACAGAACATTAGGGAGAATTTTCAGAGAGAAAGTAGTTCTTTTGTCTAACCGATGGATACTTCAAGCTCTGTTTTATGTAAAATATTTGTTTAATTAGTTCTTCATTGTCTTCTTCTGTTCGATATCATTTTCCATTAAATGAGCACTCAACATTAATAGAAATAGATATCGGTGTATAGTTTCCTTACATTTTGCTGTGATAAACCATCATGTCAATCATTGACCATGAAAAATGAGTGGTAAAAAAATTCATTGCTGTTATATGTAACATTGTACATGCATCAAGCATTGGAACAAAATATCTATAAAAAGAACATCAAATACTGTAAATTTTGATGATAAGACAGCAGTTTAGTCTCGTTTGGTCTCAATAGGATCTGCATCTAGTCTGTTTCTGAGGTTCTGGTGAGTACTTTTAATTTAGCAAAGACGAAGTCAATTTCATCAAACACAATCTGTCTTATTATAATTAGACGAAATATTTTTCATGAAATATTTTTCATGTAAAATATGTGTTGAAAATGATAGTGTATAGCTACGATTGACCGATATGTTTTCTTAAATTGTAACCCAATATAGGAATGGAGTGAAAGAGAATAGCGAAAAGAAAAAAAAATCTCAATCAACTTCTACATTCAACATTTAGTCTGAAGGTAACTTGGGAACTTTTTGTTGGATTAAATGTCATCCAGTCATGACTCAGGATCATTGTTGTCCACAAGTTGTTTGAAACTTTCGACTAAATACTGTAATTGTTCGAACGCATCATCGCCGTTTCCTAAAAGATCATCTAATACATCATTATCATCATCAACATTATTATTATTATTCCATTGTGCTGAATATTCTGTATACAATTCACTGAGGTGACGATGAGTTGCTGCAACATATGGTGCATTGTCGTTCGATTCTGATCCCATTCTCTCAAGTGCCTTTTGAAAATTATCAATAGCTTGTTTACGAAGCATTTCAATTTTCGTCTTGTTATCGTCAAAATCTTTCAAATAGAACGCAATATCGAGATGTTGTCTATGCAAAAGACCCAATTGAAAGTAAACGAGCATGATATCAGTCGAACAATCAAGCTGCTGTTGCAAGGCAATATTAATTGCTCGTTCATAATTGACAATAGCCAGATCATCATTGTACAAATTTCGATAGGCATGGCCAAGACAAACATAAGCATGAAATAGATTTATGTCATATGTTAATCTGTTTTCATTATAGATATTGATTAATTTTTTCAAATACTTTATTTTCAGCTGATCACAATTGTTTTTCTTGCCGTAAGCAGCAGCAATAAATCCATAGAGTTCAGCAAGAATATTACAATTGCAGCCATTTTCGTCTAAGAGTAAAAGTGCTTTTTTGAAATTAACAATGGCTCTTTCTGGTTTATTAATATTTGCATAGATTCTTGCCACTGTCTTAAAACAAGATGCTAATCTCGTACAACAAGTGTAATTATTATCATTATCATCATGATTCCAGTAACTGATAGCTAACATATTATTATCGAGGGATTCCATAACAAAGCCAGTTCGATAAGACATATCTGCAATGCATAAATGTAAATAACACAAACTGATGTTCATTGTTGAATAATTTTGGAAATTGTGAAGCAAAAGAGCTTTCTTAAAAAATCGTCTCGCTAATTTGTATTTGTTTTGACTCATGTGATAATGAGCAATGCTATACATATCATAAAATGATTCGTTTCGATCCTGATGTGTTACAACAAAACTTCTAGCAAGAATATTTAACGCTGAATCCATGTCATCTGATGCTTTTACTTCAGCAAGATATTGATAAGTTGCAGGATGTTGCGTAGTAAATGTTGACTTTTCCAGACATTGGTATGCTTGATAGAAATATCTTGATGCATTCGCAGAGTCATTCATATAAGAATAGGCCAAAGCCATACTAGCATAGAGCCGAACTAGAATTGGTACATTTTCAGACAGATGAACAAGAGTAAGATTGATTGCATTTTGAAAATAGTCTATTGCTTGTGAGAAATGATTAAGTCGCAAATGAATGTCACCAATAGTAAAATAACCCTCTATTACTCTTAGATGTCCTCGGACAAGGTTTTTTAATCTAACTTTAAGCGCCATCTCCATCGACATCAGAGCAGATTTCCAATCCCCCATACATCCATGAGAAAGACTAATACCTGAATACAAAATTTCACCTTGTTCGTCATCAACTTTTGTTTTAGAATTTAATGTAATTTCTAATGACTTAGTAAAAACATCGAGCGCATGTGCATATTCATGTAACTTAACATAAATAACACCCATCAACATAAATATATCTTTTATTTGCTCAAATTCACTATTGGTATCACAGATAAGTTTAACACATCTTTTATAATTTCTCAATGCTGCTTCACAGTCATCAATCTGATAATAGAATAATGCAAGCGTTGATAATGCACGTATTTTATCGATAGTTTTGTCAAAATGATTCCATTTTTCATGTAACTCAAAGTCATGGAGAAATATTTTACGATTAATCATATTCATTTTTCTATAGCGATTTGCACGTGTTGGATCACCCATACGCTCGACCAAGCGGAAGAATGAGTCCATAGTAGGCCGTTGATCATTGAGAAACTCTTGTTCGAATGCAATTTCACTTTCATACTGATTGCATTTAACACAGATTAAATGAACATGCCATACATGATTATCACTTTCATTGATAGACATTATTTGAAATAAAGTACCAAACGGCAAAAGAATCTTGTTTTCATCCGTACATTTACTTTTACTTCGAATACCGACAAACGGTTGTGTCATTATTTCTGAATCCAATTCTATAGTGAATAGTACAGACTCCAAATAAGACCATTGACTTCTGCAACCAAAATATATTTCAGCAACGGTCCTATCAATCGATGTTAATAAGAACGTGTTCATAAACACTATTCGATCAACATTTTTCTTCAGCTTGTCCAATTCAGTGCTTGTCATCCACTGACCATGATAGACAGTCATTTGAGCTGGATTACCAACAAGTTCGAGAAGATTCATATGCATTATTTCCAATTGTTGGTATAAATCACGAATAAATATACGAAAAATAAATATAATATCAATATTTTGTATTCGAAAAGCAGCATTTAATAGTCGATAAATAAACGAATCATGTGTATACCATATTACAGCATCTTGTGGTTTATAATTTTGTTGAAATTCATCAATATCATTTTGTACTCGTTCGTTACCTCGATAATAAGAACGACATTGATCTATCATATCACAAATAGCTGTTTCGTCGTAATTGATTTGAATGAGAATTTTGAGTAGAAATTGGAACCCGAACATCGATATTCGATTGTTATCTGCTAGGTTACGCAGTGAATACTCGACAAATGAAGAAATTCGTGTACATGCAAACATATCACATTTGAGATGATCAATAAGATTATCTATATTAACAAAAAAACCTTGTACTTTGGAATGATTGTTTGCTAATTGTTCATGTGCTTCTTTTTGTAGACAGAAAACATAAATCGATTGAACTTGATCAAACATATGTACTTTTTGTATAAATTGTTGATCAACATCACCTGAAACAACTAAGAAGATTTTGTGCATATAATAGTCTTCGACATATTCGATACAATCATCTTCATTGTCAAATGTTTGAATATAATCAATGACACAACGAAGTTTATATTTTGTTTGTTCACAATCAATATCATTGTTAACATTCTTATCTAGCCATATGACAGAAAAATCTTCCAAATTGACATTACGAGTAAGCTTATTTGATGCAGAGAAGATGCTCATGCCAGCTTCGCTATTTCGTATCATATCACGTTACTTAAGACTTTATGTGAAATATGCTTCACATAAAATACCAACAGGTATAATTGTAAGGGACTTTGTCTATTAATAGATAGATAGATAGACACGTGTATCAAAAAAAAACAAACTTATTCATGCATAAGATAGAGAACGTCAATAAAATTAGGCATGGATATGTACAGATAACGAATCAGTGAATAGCTGATCATTATATTAAACATTTTTTTCTATTTATTACAAGAAAAGTAAAAAAAAAGATATTGTCAACCGATAAATGTGAGATAATATGGGGTAACAGATATCCATCTCGATTCCAACGATGATATGGATATTTTGAATGATTACACACTCGCTGGGTTCACATTTTTATATGCTGTTGCTGACCTGAATGGAACTTTGCTACTTTAAATCAATCGAAAAAAATAGCTCAGATTTGTCTAGAGCCAGCTTTTTTTCTCCTATATATTTGTTCTAATACTTGGAAAGTCGCATCGAACGGTGCTGAATTTTATCTAGAATACTGATGGCATAGAAATCAAAATTTTAAATAATTTGTAAAAGTGTCAGTGAAATAAAACCACTTGGATTGTCCCCAGATGTCGATACTTGTCTTCTTCATTGTCTGTTTCGTCACTAAGAGATATGCTGCAATGGTTTTAATCTTCTGTTCATTTTCTACAAATCTACTTCTAGTTTAACTATAAAGTTCGACTATGTTTGACAATTGAAAATATTATTCCATAAGAAATATGTTGATTTCTATTTCTAAGATAAAATCATTTGATCCGATCAATCAACTAAGGACTTTTTTTAAGTTTGCCTTCGAGGAAAGATTAGTGTATCTAATGTCCGTCTGTCGTTATTCTATAGTGTATGACTCAGTCTGACATTGCACTGAAAACTATAATGTAAAGTGTTTATATATGATACACAAGTGTAGTGTATCACTGATAAGCTTTAAGTTGGTTTTGAGTGATAAAGAACAAAATATATGAAAAAGAAAAGACGAATCACTCTTGTTTCGACAAAACAAGGTAAGTTTGGCGTGCTCATTCCAATGATTCAAGATGTCGTCTATATCTCTCTGTTTCTATTATAGTTGTTCATACAAAACATAGAATCCAACATGACTTCATGTATAAACGCACCAGCTGATGATCTTACAACAGTGATACCATCATCGATCTTACCTAAGACAGACAAACCCATTGTGGTTATTTTAACTCCCGAATTCGATGATGCCGCCACCTTTGGAGATTGGCGATTTTCTTTCGATCAACTGGCGTCCAACTTTCAGCTGCTTGGTGCCCACGCGGTGGCAACACCATGGCCCACAGCACCCCTTGCTTTTGACTCTTCTTGTTCTTCGATTCGCTATGTAGTCAATCTTGTTTGGGGCTATCATACGGTTCCAGATCGTTGGGAAGCATGGCTTCGTGCTTGGCCAAAAGACATGATATTGATCAATTCTCCATCGCTCCTTCTGTGGAATACTCGCAAAACGTATTTGAAAGAATTAGAGAAGGCTGGTATTCCAGTCGTTCCAACACTGTACGTCGAGCAGATCGATGAGCAAATATTGATCGATGCTGCAGCACATTTTGCTACTTCTGATCTTATTGTCAAACCTCAAGTATCGGCATCTGCTTTTAATATGTTACGTGTTTTGGTTGGCAGTTCAGACTTTACTTCATCACCAAGTAAAGCAAAAGAGAAGAAATGAACTTCATTCTAGTCTATATGCTTTTCTTTTAAGGATCATTAAGCGTAACTGCGGCAGTTGATGAATTAATCCGTTTGGGTATTGCTCATTCGGCAATGATGATCCAACCGTTCATGTCAAATGTTGTTCGCGAAGCTGAACTGTCGGTAATCATGTGTAATGGAAAGTTAAGTCATGCAGTTCGAAAAACTGCACCGCCTGGTGATTATCGCGTACAAAACGAACTTGGTGGTACCATAACTGCTATGGATCAACCTTCAGCTGAAATGCTCGAATTAGCTCATGCTTCGCTAGCGACCTGTCCTGAAACTCCTATCTATGCTCGTGTCGATATGATACGTAATCACTTGACTGGACGCTTATGCGTTATTGAACTTGAAGTTATCGAACCGGATTTGTATTTAAAACATACATCCGATGGAGGCATGACATTTGCACGTGCCATCTTACAAGTTCGTTCTCAGAACTAATTAGAAAACATGAATATTGAAACATGATTTTACAAATGCTCTCTATGTTTGTATTTGAAATCAGTCATTCGATTAAATAAAAGATGTGTGTGTGCAGTGGAGTAGCTGCCTGAATTTATAAGGCCGATAATAAAAAGATGAAACGTAATACTATTCACCGAAAAATTCTACGATTAATCATGCATTTTCATAGATAACAGAATTAATTGAAAAATATAATAAAGATCGTTTAGTGCCTTGCAAAAACAGGTAGTTTCAAATTATCAATTTTATTGAAATCATAAATAGGCAAATTGCAGTTGTATACACTCTTGATAAAGGATTCATTGGATTTATTCAAAAGAGATTCTGGTTCTATCTCAATTTAGTAGAATAGCACCCAACTACTCGTATTCAATTATAATTTATCGATGAGAGTAGCAAAGATATTCAAAGATATTCTATAGATATTCAACGAGTGGTTTTCATTGAGTGGTTATCATCTGCTAAGAAGAGCACGTTATAGATATAATATACTTCATGTGAACGAAAGAAACTATTTTTCATAAACATAGTATAACGAAAAGCATTCTACTACTTTATTATACATAGACGTAGTTCGATCCTCGATATGAAAATAAGTGAATAGTAATTATTGTTTTGAACGGTGAGTTTATAATAGATTCTAGTCAATCACAATTGTTTCAGCGTCGTTATTATATGATATGACTCAACGCTGCATAATTCTCTATCGTCTACATTCATCTGTCTAAATCTCTCCAACCAAATTATATAAAGCACGTTGTCTTATAATCCAGCCGTTATAAAAAATAACAAAAAAGGTAAGAAAAAAAACACCATTTACTCACAGAAAGAAGAACATTAAAGCGACAATCGTAAACCCACACAAAAAAGAGAAGGTAAAAAAGAAAAAAAAATCAATTTTTGTTAAGCCTTTTATTCTTTTTTGTAATAGCAATGATATTATTACCTCAACATCGTTATCGACGATATCTTTTTATAATTGGTTTTCTTGTCGGTATCTGTTTAATTACAGCATGTATTCATTTATGGCTGTATGAAGATATCAATCCAATTAAAAATGACATTTCTTCTACAATTAATTTTCCTCAAGTACGTCGTAGCATAACAAAACGCCGATTTACAAGTTCAGCTGTTGAATCATTAATTCAAGAAATAAAACGAAAAATAAAAAATAAAGAACTTGCATGGTTATTTGAAAATTGTTTTCCTAATACTCTTGATACAACAGTTGATTTTGATGTTCAAACAGCAGCTCAAAATCATCCTGATACTTATGTTATTACAGGTGATATTGATGCAATGTGGTTACGTGATTCTAGTGCACAAATACATCCTTATTTACCTTTAATGAAGCATGATAAAAAACTTCGTCAATTAATTGAAGGTGTTCTTCTACGACAATTTATATGTATTCAACGTGATCCATATGCGAATGCACATTATAAAGATTTAAACCGTATTAGTGAATGGAAACATATGGATGAAACAGAAATGCGTGATGGTGTACATGAAAGAAAATGGGAATTAGATTCACTTTGTTATGTTTTACGATTAATGCATTCATATTGGAAAGAAGTTAATCATGATTTAACATTTTTTCATGATCATAAAGAAGAATTTAAAAAAACTATTCGAATTATTTTACATACGATGAAAGAACAACGACGATACAATGGATCAGGTAATGTTAAAAGACACAAGGTTGAAAATTCTCATTCTTTTCTTTGTCAATGTATTTAAAAAATAAATATACTAAAGCAATGATCTTTTTGAAGTCAAAGAAAAAAATTTATCAATTATTGTGTTCGTTTCTAAATACTACTTTGTAATCTATGACATGTTATAGATAGGACTTATAAGATCATCACATGATTTTATTTATAATCTTAGGTTCTTATACATATCAACGGCAAGGTGCACCGCCTGATCCCCGTGGTTATCATGCTAAACCGAATGGTTTAATTTATTCATATTTTCGTCCAAGTGATGATCTACAAACATATCCTTATTTAATACCATCTCAATTTTTTGCTCATCATGCATTAAAAATTTTATTCGAACTTGTCAAAAAATTAAATTTGACAAATGATTTTAGTGATGATATATCATCATTAATTTCTCATTTACATACTATTTTATTTGATGATAATATTAAAAATAATATAGAAACATTAATTACATTTCAACATAAAAACTTTGGTTTAATTTATTCGTATGAAATCAATGGAGTTGGAGATAGAAATTTAATGGATGATGCAAATATTCCATCTCTACTTTCATTACCTTATTTATGTCCGAATGATATTTCTATCAATGATTCAATCTATCAAAATACACGAAAATTTGTACTTAGTAAAGATAATCCATGGTTTTTTAATGGTGGTCTTCTTGAAGGTAAATATTCTGAGGTTTTTTTTCATTACATATTGCATTATTTAATCCTTTGATTTGGTCATATAAGAATAACTATTCTTAATTTTTTATCTCTGATCATTTTAGGTATTGGTGGACCACATGTCGGATATGAAATGGTATGGCCACTTGGCATTATCATGCGAGGTTTAACAACAAATGATGATGATGAAATTCGTTTATGTTTAAATATGTTACAAAAATCTCATGCTGATACTGGATTTATGCATGAATCAATTCACATGAATAATCCAATCAGATTTACGCGATCTTGGTTTGCATGGGCTAATAGTTTATTTGGAGAATTTATTTGGAAATTATATAGAGAAAAAAAATATCTACTAGATGAGATTCACACTGATCGACTGTAGAGTTTTGTCTCTACTGTTTATATAGACTTATGTTTTGTTACAGCAAATTTTATGAAAACAGAGTATATTTGAAAAAGAAAATGGTGCAATCGAAATGGTTTCTTAGTGTGACTGTGAATCTTTTTTTTTCTTTTATAAAAGAGTAACTGTTAACAATCGTTTCGGTGTCTCATTTCTAAATGATAATATTTATCAAAAACAGAGACATGAAGAATAGTAGCCAACATGCAGAACCATTTCTAGTAGCGGTAATTTAAACGAGATTATGTCATAAGGCATACAATATAAACAAATGGTGAAAATTCATATGGATGATGAAATCATTTATCATATCGCACCATAGTTCAAGTTAATCATTTTTTTTGTCATACACGATTTCGAGTCAAAAGTAAAAAACTAATTTTTCTATCATTTCATCCCCATTTTTTATGAGTCTTTGACGAAAACAAGTCGCGTATTTTCCTGTTTTTACTTGTCTATGAATAAGATAGAGCAATCGAGACTTGTGACATCATGTCCATATTTTATATTCATTCTCGTTTAAATTTTAGAGTCGAAGGAAAAACGAATAGTATTTCACATAGTTTGTTTTCTTATGCACTTCTCGAGCTGTTTTTCGGTTCACAGCGAATGATATTCTTGGTATTTTTCTTCCTTTTTTTTATAAGCATAAGCTAAAGTCTATCACGCTAATAATAATACATATACTTTGATTACAGTTAAATATCTTATTGAACAACTTTATCGTCTACGAAAAACGTTGCATGATCATCAGAGCATTTCATTAAATTGAAATGATTAGAAAAAAAATGAGCATCTATGTATCATAATGAAAAACTTCATCAGGACTTATTTAATGAGAAATATCACAATATCCATAACTCAGATATCAAGATTCACAGCATAGTTATAAGGATACTTACTTAACAAATGATGGCTGATATGCTTTAGTTATTCATAACGATGAATGAGAATATGGATGTATGTGTAGAAGAAGAGCAGGCGTTCACTTACGCTAACAGCACCCTCTCATATGTCTTATACTCAATACAAAAGTCTCTCAGGTAATGGATTGTAAACCGGCAAATATAGCAAGATTACGAGTGACACTAGTTTCATCAAAGTCTTAGCTCAGTTTCAATGAACATAATTCGGGTAGGATATTATCTGATGCTATTCACATATCTTTTCAATTTCTATTGAGAAATGTATGTACTACACTAATCACAGGCAATTCAAATTAAGATCAGATTGTTTTGATTACAGATGGAAATGTTAGTTCAACAAAAAGTTTACTAATAACATCATGCGGACAAACGAAATGCTAGGAAGTTTGCACGCATCTCTGAACAGGGAAGTTCTAATTGTTTCTAAATGTAAATGATTCTCCAGATAAGTAGTGTCCCTCACGCTATCCCTCTAAAGCTTCTTTTTCTACTTTATTTGTAGGTGAATGTGTGAGGACCAAAAGTGCAGAATCCACCGTAAAAAAAGAAAAACGTCTCAAAACAGAAAAATAACTCGAAGAATTTCCAGAAACACAATATTTTTCAAAAATTTCTCAGAACGCAAGTTCGTGCACATGGGTCGATCTCCATCTGTACCGTTGAATTCGTTTTTGAGAAATTTGAATGGATTCTCCTCAAATTTATCTCGACAGATGTACATAGTGTTTATCATTCATACACTTGAACTCCTCTTCCACATGTTCTCACTGAGTAAAATACAATTCAGTAATTCTTCGGATTTTCTCCCTATGTTGAACTTCTGCAATTAAGAACAACATTTTGCACCGAGTCATTTTGATTTCATTGCTCTGTCCTATACAAATGACACACTTAGATCAGAACCAGAACAGATGTTGATTACATCATAAGAAACAATTATTTGAATGAGAAGAAAAGACGAATATCAACAAAATGTAGATCAAACGATAGTGAACATATGTGTTTCCATCGAAAAATTATCGTTCATACTTGGCTCATCTGTTCTTTTGAAAACCAATGCAGAATTAGTCGTATGATTGAAGTGTTCAGTCATATCTTTCTCATAGAGGACATTGACGAGCTGGAAACACTAACGTTTCGTTGGATTTTTGTGGCAAACCAATCAAATTTCCTTTCGTTCTCTAAAATTCGATTGGCTTGCCACACGAGTTCAACCAGTTGCCAGCGTTCCTGGCTTCCCAGTGTTATCAATTGATCAGATGCGCGTTTGTCTTTCTATGTTTCTGCGACAGAATAGAGAATATTCACTGCTACTGACTCTTTGATCTGTTTTAGTGTATTGATTCTGCATTGTCTGTATTCTATGAAGTCTTTTCACTAGTCTAGAGAAATTTTCTTTCAAAAACAAATTTCATCCCTCGTTACTGTGTTTGATGATATTTTCTAGAACCCGACTGGTTCATGTGGGTGTGGAATGTATGGTTGTGGATATAGGTATACTTTGAGAGTAGAAATACACAGTCATACCCAATCCGATGAATCTGTTTGATTTTGAGGATGACTTTCAGTAGGAGTGTAGTTTAGGATGTAAAAATGAATTTTGAATGGATGTGGATGACCTATGGACACAGGCAAGTGTTTCATATTCGAGCAGAGTCACACTCATACCTCCACACTCACCCAATAAAATGAACTTTGAGAGTAATTGAATGGGTGCGGGTAAGAATTTGAATTTGAATGAAAGTATGGGTATGACTTTAGGTTACTGTCTGGCACAGAAATGGGCAAGTTAAGTCATTTTTGACTCGATTTGACTTGAAAACTTTTTGAATTAATTATGACTTGACTTGTGACTTCGTCGTATATAAAAAAAGTCAAGTCTAAAAGTAATAATTTTATATGGGTCAAGGAAACAATGTTTTCAATAATTTGCTTTCAATTAAATATAAATGAGCAACTCTGAAAACATGATCGATAGTAAAAGTCTGTTGAACGAAAATATAAAAAGACACCAACCAAATAAAATTCGTCTGTAGTAGTGACGCATTTTTAGTTGAACTCATGTGACGTGATTTAAGAGTTCACACGCCTCACTAAAAAGTTTCAAGAACACGAATCGAAGAAACATTTCTAATGATGCTTAAAGGACCGACAATCATTAATTTCAAGAGGAAAACTGCAGTGTATCATTTTTATTAAACTGGTCTCTACGCCCACGTCCCTAAAAATCCTGAAATTGGAGCCCATATGTCAAAGAAGGATGTTGCTCTTCAATAAGAATGTTTGTGACAGTAGTGCGTTGTTCTTATGTTTCATTGAGAACTTGTTTGCTTGTGATAAAAAAATATGATTGTTCGAGAGATTAGCATTGGCCATTTGAAAATATTTAAGATCGTATGATGAGATATTTACTCGTATCTAGAACTGAAGGATTAATAAGATGATGTTGAACGAGCAGGCCGAGTGTCGTCAACGCGAGTTTCTCTTCCATTTCTGGTTCATGATTTTGCCAATATTCGCCAAACACGCCATGTGAATCAACTGGATTGAGTTGAGAAACACGAAAACCTTGAAGAGCAATGGCTACCGTCAATTCATGCATATCCTGATCAGCGATAAGCACAGGTATAGGTCCACGATATTGACTCTTGTGAAATTCGTCAACAAAATCATGATAAGTGTCAGAAAGCTGACGGTCGTCAATACTTTTGGAGAAGATCGGTAAAGCAAACACAATAGCGCAGATATTTTTGAACATGGTCGATTCATTTTGGAGTACATGTCGAACAGCATAGGCAGACAACTTCCGTACTTGGGCATCAATGCCAATGTGTTTGCCAGCGAAAACACCAAGACCAATACCTGTCTCGACTACAATTTGTACTCCTTCCTTATCGCATGCTCTTAATCGTAGTCGCACCATACGAATAAGATCGTCGATCAAACGTTTTTCGTCAAGCACGACAGGTGGCTGAGACTCTACTGGATAAAAATCCCTCCCATGGAACACTACTGGCTTACCTGTGGTGCGATCAAGCTTGAAAACATTTCTCCAATTGGTGATATAGGTTGTGACATCGGTGACATCGTGTTCTCGTCCAGCAAAGTCGACGCCTGTCACCGAAACGAGTTTAATACAATTAGGCCAGTGCTCTTCGAGTGAACGAGATAATATCTTCGCATCGAATTTCATCAAGATAGGACAGTCAGAAATTCGCACAACAAATTTCATGCGAAAAGCTTCTTCGCCATCTTTACTTTTTCCCTGGAGAGCTCGATAAAGAAAGTCTTTGTCCATCCCTGAGGTAGTTTGATCAGCATAGACTGCAAAGGAAATTTGCCACCTCCTGATTTCCGATATAGTCATGGTAAATGAATCACTACCCTCACGAGGAAAATAAATTCTTGTGTTGGAGTCCATCTTTAAGAGAGGTTTAAGCAGTTCAAATTCTCGTACACCAGATACAATGTATTTGCCATTATTATAGAAACCAAAATTTCTCTTAAGAAAATCTTCCATCTGGTTAGCCTCACGAATGCATTTGCCACTCATCGGCCCTTGTTTGTCCATAGATGCCAGTCGACGTCTTAGATGTTTCAATAAAAATCGTAACTCTTCTTTGATTGTTTCGTTAACGCCAAAAATTTCACTTGAATATAATTTCGGTGTTCTTATTTGAGCTGGTAGATTACTTGTATTAGATGAACGCAACGAGGCTTCTGGACCATTTGAATGTTCTCCTCGTGACTCTGGTTCAACGATATCATCTTTGTCTGATAACTTGACAGATCCAGCAGCTCTGCTCATTCCTCTAGAGATACGTTCTCCGTCTCGTGATACATTCATTCGATTACCTTGATTTACAGAGGTCACTAGCTTCGTTTTACGCTGCATTAAAGGCCAATCTGAGGTATTCTTCTCAACGAGATCTATGTTGGCCGATCGGTCAAACTCTTTGTGTCGGTGTTGAAATTGTTCTTTTCGTTGAATCTGATCAGATACTGTAGGTTCTCCAGGTGCGTTAGTCGATCGAAGTTCATCCACAGACTTACCAATTGAACCTAGTAAAGTCATATAAATTTGTCTTATTTGTTTTTTGTCAAGAGAAAATGAGATGAGATATGATTCGCTCTTGTTTGGCAAAAACGCTTATCAGGAGCAACTTTTTGGCTTTCCGGAAATTTTCTTCCAGTATGCAAAAAAAAGAAAAAGAACAACGTAAATGTTCAGTACTAGTGTTTGCAGAATGACAGATCAATACTATCTTTGAGACTCGACGAAAATACCATTGTTCGAGTCAAACTTCGTCACTAACAATGGAGGTGTTTGTACTGTAAGTTGAATTTACCAAATATTTTTGCATCAATAGAAAGCCCTCACCGCCAAACTAACAAGGTTAAAATACTAGCGGCTGTTGGCTTGCCTAGAGGGAGATATTTAGATTTTAAATTTAGGTATAAAAATGATTCAGGAAAGATTTTCTCCAATATTATAAGGACAAAACATAGTGTTGTTCGGGGCGATTATGGGGTTTGTAGGGACCCTCTTTCATATGGCCCGAACAACACTATGTTCTGTCCTTGTAATATTAGAGTGAATTTTTCCTGTGGCTCATGGAAACAGCTTTTCTTATCAACCACTAGAAAAATTCACTCCGCTATTATAAGGACAAAACATAGTTTTGTTCGGAGCAGTTATGGGGTTTGTAGGGTCTCTCTTTCATATGGCTCGAGCAACACTGTGTTTTGTCCTTATAATAGCGGAGTGAATTTTTCTAGTGGTTGATAAGAAAAGCTGTTTCCATGAGCTACAGGAAAAATTCACTCTAATATTACAAGGACAGAGCATAGTGTTGTTCGGGTCATATGAAAGAGGGTCCCTACAAACCCCATAATCGCCCCGAACAACACTATGTTTTGTCCTTATAATATTGGAGAAAATCTTTCCTGACTCATTTTTATACCTAAATTTAAAATCTAAATATCTCCCTCTAGGCAAGCCAACAGCCGCTAATATTTTAACCTTGTTAGTTTGACGGTGAGGGCTTTCTATTGATGCAAAAATATCTGGTAAATTCAACTTACAGTACAAACACCTCCATTGTAAGAAATGATACAAGCCTAACTTTGAGCTAAACTGTGATCATTCTAGTTATTAAATTGTTGATTTTAAACAATGGATAACTGCTGTAAGGACCGATCGAAACTGTATTTTTTCAAACTACCGGTGAGCAACACTAATTCAGGATCGAGTTTCGATTTACATACAGAAGAAATAAAAAATTAGAAGCTCTGACGTGGATCAATAGTTGTCACCAAGAAGACTTTTTCCCGGAGACCACTGTTGTAATATACTCGTTTCGAACCGTTAGTTTGATGGTCGACATCACTACCAACATTTCTTAACACATCTGTAATTTCAATATTGGGCTTTGTAATATGTTTTAACACATTTTCCATAAAATAACCATTTTTCCCATTTCCTGTTTCACCAAGTGTCCCTCTGCCCACACTATTTGAATACATTATCAATGTTTGCGATGGTGCTTTCATCGATAATAAACTTTGCTGAGCATTGGCTTCTACAGGGCTTATGCACTTCCTGCAGCAATCAAAGATGAATATTGTAGCACAACGTTTTTTGTCAGCTAATGGCTTCATGATGTCGTCTATTGAAATGGCGTTGTTCGCCTTGTGTTCGCTTCCGATTTTAGATGAATCGTAAGGATGATCCGACATCAACAAATAATTTTCACCCTTATGTGATTTGGCATGACCCGCGAAATAGAATAAGATTAAATCATTAGACCTAATTCCATTGAGAAAATCTTCGAAAGTCTTACGAAATTCGTTGAGGTTAAAGTTAATTCCCATTTTCACATTGAATCCGATACTTTCGAGAGTGCTACTGAAATCTTGAGCATCTAGGATGCAGTAACTTAATGGATTGGAGAAGTAATCATTAATACCGATAACCAACGCTCGCTTTTGTTGATAGGCAACTCGC
>CAJNOP010000039.1:1347159-1490970 GCA_905250075.1 Rotaria sp. Silwood1
CAGGTGAATCGTAGTAAGATTGACCAACAATAGACTTCATGTACTCATAAATAAATATTTATTACGTCATAAAGAATAAATTCAAATGAGATTTTTTTTTACTTGATTATTTGGAAAAAGATCCTTGAAATTAAAATAAAATTGAAGAATTCGAATCAAGATTAAATAGATATATGATCATTTGTTATGTATCAATAATATTCTTTTAAAAATGATATTTAAAAAAAAAAGGTATGAGTATTGAATATGGACAAAATGAACATTTTTTCATAGTCGAGTTCAGTTTATATGTTCTAAAGGTATCCTGTCCTTTCGTGTGTTGGTCTTTGTGTTGAGATAAGAAAATTCCCAAAATTGGAACTATAATATATTGTTCTACTATATTATAGTTGATTTTTTTAAAGTAAATATAGTAAACATTACATTATGTAGTATAGTAAAGGTATAATACCATCCTTAACTGATATAGCTTAAATTGAAATCTTTGTCTTAAATCATTTAATAATAAATAGAAATTTTATGAAGTTTGTTTAGTGCAAACCTAACCAGATAAGAATTTGTAAAAAAAATGCATCTAAACAACTTAATCGATAGACACATAACAAGACTTCTTTTGCATCTGGAAAACGCGCAAATATTTTTTTCCGTAATATTTATGACGTGCTTTGACAACCAAAATGGTCTTTTGAATGCATGATGTATGTCAAAATTATTGTGAAAAAGTTTCTTAGACGTTGTTTAGATATGAAAGCCATCTTTTTAAGTTGAAAAGAACTGTTGACGTTATTTGAGCTTTTGCTTTTTGATTAAACATATTAAATTCGATCAGATCTATGAAAATCATCCCACTTGAATTCCTTTGTTTTTAAAAATAGGTTATGATCATGATTTCGAGTTTCTATAGTTGGTTTATTAAAATGTATTTTAATTAAAAAAGTTAATATTTGAATTTATGTTGATGATATTTGCATAAATCTCTAATAAAATATTGTTCGTTTTTAATAAGTAATCTCTAACGATAAAAGTACATTGATACGATTGCGTGATCAGTGTCTCGAGTTGACTTTTTTTCTATATTTTGACATATTCAATGAAAAAATTCTGTTGAATTTCTTATTAAATATCTGTTTTCTCCAAAAACGTTGAATGTTCAATAATGAGATAATAATTAGAATGTTTCTTTAGTCTTTAAGACTTTGAAGATTTTCGACATTTAGTTTTCAACAAGTATAGTTAATGATCTCCTCATCATATAGATTGATAGAACAATTGTTAAGTTATGTGTAGTGATTATCTCAAAATAGAACATTCTTTCTTTTTGTCAAGATAGAACAAAGATCATCTACAGCATTAATCAGATATGCAATGAGAAAATCAAAAGCATTGTTTTTTTTTCATTGATTACATAAAGAAGAAAAAAACGATATGAAGATTAAATCATTGTTATTTGATAATATCTTACTAATAAAACTATTTCTTCTTTTTGAGTTGCCAACATTAAATTTATTGCAATCGGACACGTCGTCAATGACTAATAGTCAATGGACTCTTCTCTCAAATGTGATTCATAGTTTTGATGAAAGAAAAATCATATTTATTTCTCAATTTATAATTAAACAGGATGAAATTTGTCAATCTATGATATTACCTAATGAAACATTAATTACAGACTTCTTTTCATTACTTTTCGAAACAACAGACTTGTTTCTTCGTTCGAATGGTGACCTTTGTAGTTTATCATCAGATGATCGTTCAATATTACTTCGTACTAGCAGTGAATCTATATTATGTTTAGGTGCATTATTTATTTTGTATCAATCTCAATTAATAACTTATCGATCATTCTTAAATGCTCTTCACAAAATCTATGGAGACCAATGTCTTTCTCTTACTATTTATGCAACAAAATTAATTGATCCTGATATTGTTTTCACTAAAATGACACTTTCATTACTCCTTTTCTCGACAAATATTTATTTATTTTCTTCAAAATTACAAGAACATTATGTTGATACAAAAACAATCTTTCTGATTCAAAATCGATACGCCGAAATAACATGGAAATATCTCCTATATAGATATAGTCATCATGAAGCTGTTTTAAAATTTATGAATTTGATTCGATATCTTTTTGTTCTTATCCGAACACTGTTTCATCTTCAAAGTGTTCAACACCATGTTAATGATGTTATTTCACTTATTGAAAATACTGAATTGAAACTCATTTTAGATGATATTGAACAGATAGAATAAACAACAATGGTTTTTCTTTTTTTGTTATTGACTGCATGCCAATAAAATATCATGTATAACGAGGAATCTATGTTAAAAGGAAGAAGAAGATAAATGAAGGTTTCGATTAAATTTTAATTATCTTTTATAAAGTTTATGTTGATGTCGCAGTTGAAAGAACACTCAGATTCTCAGCATTAGAGAAGACGGAAAAACACGAAGAAACAAAAGAAAGCAGAAGATATACGTCAAAGGCAAATATGATCTGATGTTATTGTCGCATATCATAACAAACAGTTTGTATCGAAATTTTCTCATTATGATATTAGTTGAAGAATGATAATATGTCACAAAAATGTAGAGTATTGTTTTTTGTATCCCTATATTTAAAATGGAAACTTTCAAATAGATTTATTTAAGACACATTTTCGAATGTATAAATTTCATTTCAATTTGCTGCAAAAAAAACCACACGAATGCTACGTATGGGTCGAACTATTGCGATTGAAATAGATGCAATCACTGTTCAATAAAATTCACTTCCAAGAAATCAGTTTTCGTTTGTTTTTCTAGGAAGACAATGCAATAGAGCAGAAAGTAATGATATTCACTTATAACTAATCTTGTTTCATCGCAACAAATATCGAGTAAATAAATGATTACTTAAGATAGTCAGTATAGATTACAATTATGTTCAGATTTTATCCAGTTGAAATATGCATGACATCAATTATTCCTATGGAATTTAATTTATGGCTTGATTCGGTCATAACTGAAAATAAATTTAAACAACAATGGAAACAATATACTGATCACCTTAAATTACATTAGAATAAATCTTCTAAGCTTTTTTTTTTTATTTAAAAATACTTGAGAGAGTCTTCTATTAAGAGATAATCATTTACTTACATTAGATACATTAAAATGACGATGGAAAACAAGTGAAAATTCAGTTGATATTTAAACAGTTATTTTTAATTGACTCATGAATACCAAAGAAATATTTGAATGCAAGTCATATTTATTATAAAGTGGGTGGAAGAACAAATCTTCGATTTTTGATATATTTTTCTGAAACAACAAAAAATGATATACGACAATAATTATTGAATAACTTTTTCGTTTAATAGTTATTCGTTTATATAAATTGCGATTCGATTAATAATGAAAGAAATAATAATCAAATAAAAAAATGATTCAACAAACTAAAATAGTTTCATAAAAATATCAATAGAAATGATAATTAAGAAAAATCAACAACAGCACAGAGTATCAATCAAAATTTATCTATACTAATTGAAAAATATTTTAGTAGTGAAATTGCAATACTAGTTCTTCGAATCATTGCAACATTTCTTTTCTTGATTAGTATCGTGATAAGTGATTTTAGTGTATGAAGAATATTCACTGTCAATAGCTGTGTCAGAAGAAACGATATTAACGATAAGATTACATAAGAATAAATGAAGATAAAATTCTGTACTTTTTTAGTTTCTCTATTACATTACAATTGGTACTAAATATTTCCAATGAAAATGTACTCTGCCGACACAAGTTCAATAACTATGTTGTGCTCAAAAATACAATGATGCCATCAAAAGATTTTGAGCTGTATAATGAAAGATTTTGTAGCTTTTTCAATACCAAAAAAGTTATTCAAAACACAACTGATCTTCGATAGACATCCTTCTATAGATGCTCATACATTTCGTGCCTTTCAATATTTCATCATATACAACTTTATGTTCAATGTCATTCTTTTCTGATGAAAGGTCTAGTTGATACAATTAATTATAAAAATGTTGAATGAATCATGTGATTTTGTCATCAAGAATGATTTAGGTTCGATATCAGATTGGCATTAGCTATGAAAACGAGATGATTTCGCTTATTCTTCATTCATTGAGGGTATCAAATTTTAATGTCATTAATCCTCTACATGTTTCAACAAGTCAATATAATAATTTATGAATTTGTATCAAATGCATAAAAGCAAGCGCATTCGAACCATATTACAAATAGTGCTCTTTTTTAAGTATTAGTAAAGAATGATCTTGTGACATATTTCCAGTCATTGTTTTTCATTCAACACAAATATCTGTTACATTGATTTTTATGTATTTATGCGCAATATGTTTCACGTTCTTTTACCTTCTTTGATAAAACACTATAAAATGTGCAATACTTTTCAAAACAACACTGTATTTCACCTATGTTGTGTAATAACTAGGTAATGCAATGTTTGAGCATGTGGGTTGATAATATTTGCTTTTTTTTTTCTTTACTGTAAGCATTCTAACTATGACTACAATCGTTGATTCTGCTCTTTCATCATCACAATGTGCAAAGGAATTATCAACAAAAAATAAAGATGAGCAAGCCATTGAATCTATTTATTCATATTGGTTTGGTGAAAATATTGATACATGGTCTAAAAGTTATCCTTTAAATACAAAATTATGGTTTAAACTCGATGAACAAGTAGATCGAGAGATCAAAGATAAATTTGAAAAATTATTAATCAATGCTGCAAATGAAAACAGCCACCTTTATCAATGTTGGCAAACAACAAATCGAGGCAAACTCGCTTTAATTATTTTATTCGATCAATTTTCTCGAAATATCTATCGTGGTACATCAAAAATGTTTGAATTTGATCATTTAGCTCTTAAATTAGCACTTGAAATTATCGATGATCCAAAACATATCACATCATACAGCTTACCAGAACGTATGTTTGTATATCTGCCACTTACGCATTCTGAGAATCTTGTTTACACAACACAAGGTGCTAACTTAATGAATGATCTCGTATCACAAGTAACTCAACGTGATTTGCGTAAATGATATGCTGCAAATGCTCGATCAGCAAAAACTCATCAACAAATCATCGAATTATTCGGTCGTTATCCACATCGAAATATTATTCTTGGACGAGAATCTACTAAAGAAGAGGAAGAATATTTAAAAAAAGCACGGAATGGATTTGTACTATCTGTACAACCGATCAAACCAGTAGCAGCTGAACCTGTCAATAAAAATGAAATACCATGTTCAAGACAATTAGAATATCCTCGTGTAAATATACTCGTTCTACATAGTTTTCGTCAGAATGCCAATAGTTTAAAACGTGGTGCGAAGAAACTGTTTAAGGAGTTAAAAGATATAGGAACATTTTATTTCGCTAATGCTCCATTACCATACACTCCTACACATGAAGTAAAAGAACAATTAGTAGCTGCTTTTGGAGATGAAAATTTACCCGAAACAAGTTATCAGCGACAATGGTGGAATGCTTCGGCCGATAACAAAATTTATCATAATTTAGACATTTCATTACATTATATTGATAAGCTATTTCAATCAAAAGGTCCGTTCGATGGAATACTTTGTTTTTCAGTATGTATTCTCTTTTTCTTTTCTTAGAACAAATTTTACTTTAGAAATCATTTTGCATATATTTTTATTTAGCAAGGAGCTGCGTTAGGTGGAATTTTATGTGGATTACAACCATTTGGTAATATTTCATTTAATTTTGCTATATTAATATCTGGATTTGCTTCTCGAGCGGAATGTCATCAAGATTTAATGCAATCGAATGCAATAAAAAATGTATCCACTTTACATATTTATGGAGTCAATGATATTTTAGTTAATAATGATCGAACGCTAAAATTAGCAGCTGCATTTGAAAATCCTATCATTCTATCACATCCTGGTGGACATTTCACACCAAATACATGGCCAAATGCTAAAATCAAACAATTTTTAATGGAACAACAAGAATGTTTATCACACAAACAAAGTACCATAACAAGTATTGACATGAATCAGCTCGAATCATTGATAACATTTGAAGAGAAACTAAAAGCAACCATTTCGTATCATCAAAAACGAATATCAACTTTACCAGTCACTAAACGAAAACATGAAAAATTACCTGTTATTCCTATTGGTCTATCGAAAAAAATGGATCAAGAAAATATTGAAATCATGATTGAAAATATCGATAGTTATCTAATCGATGATGTTATGTTACTTATCTGGTGTGAACGAACAACATTTCATAATAGTGAACCTAAAGATGAGAACGAAAAAAATGTTACATCATTATTTTTTCGACATTGGATATTATTATATTTGAAAAAACCTGATGAAGTCCTTTCTTTATATTTGAATGCTATTTCAAAATATGGTGGCTGGGGAGATTTAAAGACTTTATATGTAACCGCTGATCAAATGGCAAGTGAATTTCTAACGGAAAGATCATTATTAGATAATTTGAAAGCAACATGTGTGAAAATTTTTGGTGATCAATTACAGCATGATTCTCGTGTTGTTTTAAATCAACCAGATGAGTCTGCAAATGATAATGAACAAGAGCAATCTATTCAAAATCAAGAATGGATTAGCAACTGTGCTAAAGAAGCTCCACGACTATCTAATAAACGTACAAAACCAAGCACAAGTAAATATTTCATACCTTTTCTATTTTCTATATGATCTTTTGTTTAGTTATGGCAAAAGAAATTGCGAAATATATGCAGCCTATAACTAATAGTAATAATAAAACTGAAAAACAATTAAATGCCGATAAAGGTTATGCATATCAAACTTATAAAAGACTTATTTCATCAATTTGTCATGTATTGAAGAAAGCATCTCCAACTTTCATGGATGAATTAATGAGATCCAGAACTCGAAAAGATCGAGCATTTCGATATACAAAAGAACAACGAGAACAATTATTAAAAGCTCCACCTTCATCTTACATAACTAATCCTGAACCAGAAGCAGGTCAGAAGAAGTCTTAATCAGTTTTGTATCTTTCAATGTTTTCTCTTCAGTTGTTCCATGTTCTCTAGAAGAATTAGAACCATTATTGGAACATTTAATATTAAATAAACCTGGACCAAGTGATGATAAACAATCTATTGTTTTCGCACGTGGTACGATCATGACTGGTGGACGATTAGATTTATGTAAACAGGTCGTAGGTCCACAAGGTATACAACCTTTACTTAATGCAATGAAAAATAGTTCAGTGATTAATCGATTATTATTAGGTAAGATGATGAACGACTAAGATGATCTTTTTAGAAAAAAAAAAACTTTTGTATATTTTGTCATAGGTAATAATATTGTTGGTCTCCCTGGAGCTCAAGCTATTTCTCAATATATTCGTTTCAATATTGACTCTAATATTGATACATGGTATATTGCTGGGAATCATTTTGATAGTGAATGCATATCACTGATATGTGATGCATTAGCAACCGATACTAAAGTTAAAGCTCTTTGGTTAAAACGAAATCCAATTTTAGCTACCGGTGTTGTACACATTGCTCGAATGTTAACAACTAATCATTACTTACAAACATTAGATTTATTGAATACGGGTTTATTGGATGAAGGTTGTGAAATATTATTTAATGCTTTTAAATCAAATCATAGTCTAAAACATTTGTATATTGATACCAATGGTCTAACTGTTAAAAGTGGACGAACAATACGGGTACATTTGGAACAAAATGATAATCATTTAGAAACTCTGTATATTTCATGTAATGCCTTAGGTGATGCGGGTACGTGTGAAATAGCTGCAGGCTTAAAACATGATAAACGTCTAAAACGACTTGGCTTAGCATCCAATTGTATTGGCGCTGATGGTGCACGAGCTTTAGTCGATGCACTTATAAAACATGTATCACTTGAACAATTAAATCTTGGTTATATGAAAGCAACCATTCTGCTTGGTGGTTTAGATAATATTATTGGAGATGAAGGTGCAACAGAAATCAGCAGATTAATTCGATTAAATCAACATATTCGTTCGATTGATCTTACATTTAATGGTATTTCACAGAGAGGATTAATGCAATTAAGAGATGCATTGAAAGAAAATCGAATTCTGACAACTTTGAAAATATTACAATTTGGACAAGTACATAATGAAATAACAAAAGAAGAAATAAATACAATGATTGAACAAAATAAAATTGAATGGGGAAAACAAGTACTGAGTAATGATACTACCAATAGTTCGTCGTTATCAAAATCTGAATGTTTAGAAAAAGGTCGACAATTGAATGATGAAATCAATTTTCCCGAACATGTTCAGGAAATAATTAGTTATTACAGAACACATTAAAAATGGCTTCATGACTTTTTTGTCCTATTTTAAAAAATGATCTAAATCATAAAGCAAATAAAATTCACGAGATAAAACATTTATAATCAAATTCAATAAACAAGTTTGGATGTACGGGTATTTTGTAGGAAAGTTTTGCATCATTGATCGACAACTGCATTTTTCTACCGAATGCCGACCAGTTCCAACCGATTTTGAAATCCTTTTCTATATTAGATGAACTTTAACCATAGCTTCCAATAGAGTGAATGTGGGCCTTTTCTAATTGCACTTTTATATTCACTCACAGCCTCATTTCATTTCTCCTTGATAAAAAGCTTTTGTTAGACTTTTTAAAATCGTTCGACCATGAACAAATATAGTCGATGAGGTGTATCCAATCTGCGAATTATTCGAATAGTTACTTAGTCAAAGCCATCTGATACAATTCTTCCGTAAGATCAAAATATGCCAAAGTTTTCTTGAAGTAGACCTAGTGTTTGTACGCAATTTTTTTCTAATTTGTCTACAGTAGGTTTAGTACAAAACTATCATAATGGTTATACAATACAAAATGGTGATCTGATTAGTTTGTGAATATTTTATACAGTTTTTCTAGCTCAGATGACAGATATTTCAATATACTAGGCAATCTAGGCATCGTAGACAATGATCGACGTGAAATAGGCTTTTGTTTGTTAGTAAAGTCACTCTGTTCTATTTCACATTTTAATCCTGCAAGGATTTCATTGAAAGCTTTCTAATACGCATATTCAATGCACAATACTTAATACAAGTAATCGTAGTCATGTTTTTATCATCCGAAAACATAGCAACATGTTTACTGATATAAATGTCAATCAATAAAGTCAATGGTTGAACACTAATTTTTTTTTTTTTTGAATAATTTACTGAACCCAATTAGTAACTTCCGCTGTTGTTTTTCGTAGTTGAGCTATGTAATCATCTACTTCATATCATGAGTAATTATGACACCCCAATTAATTGAAAAGAAAAATAAAGTATGTCGTAGTTTCATTGATGCAATTTATCCTGCTCGTTTGGGCGGATACTAGTATAATTATTTATAACAAAGACGTGTCAGCGAGAGGAAAAGAAAACGTTGCAAAAATATAAATAGTGATGTGCGATTGATTGACTATTACATTAAATAGAACGCATAAAAATTGGGACAAATTGTATAGGCGTTTGATTTCAATCATGGCTTCTTGTATTCAACAGCAACCTTCTTCGTGAGTAGAATAACTAACTACTAAGTTTTACGCAAGTCATGTTTATTTTTGTTGATAGAGTTCTGTCTCTGGTCGATCGAAATTCAAAGGGTAAGCAAACCAGTTTTCAATTTTGTCGTCATATTACTTGTTTTTATAAATAGAGACGGAACCAATGAACAAAGTCGCCCCAATTATTGAACAACCTCTTCCAACACACGATAATTTTCCAAAAGGTCTTCGAGGTGGTGGCATTTGTTTTGACTGGTAAGATCTAAACTATCATTCCATTTAACGTAATGCATGTCTTTCTTGTTTCAGTTTGGCTTGTTTGTGCTTCTGTTGTGCTTTAGAAGAAATCGCTTGTTTCGAATGTCTGCAAGACTGCTAGATTCACTATTACTCGAAATCATGCATAAAATTTGTCAAGCTTCATTCTCACTTGTGTTTTGATAATCTCAATGTACGAATACATAATTTTTCATAATAAAGAAACAAAAATCTTGTCATGATATTTTGTATACGAAACTTCCAATCAATAACAAAGATTTTAAAAAGAAATCTTTTTCGTGCTCATGCGAAGATGAAAACAAGGGCCTGTAAATCATGTCCATTTTAGTACGCAACTCGAAAAGACGCTCTTCTTTCAAGAACTTTGCAAGAATATTCATGCAATTTTAGCTTGTTCTTCTAATTCAAAAATGTTTTCCCATAGCTTTTCCTGAAATCTAGGATGTGAATGTGAGTGTTTTCGTTCCACATGTATGCGACTAATTCTCGAGTTGTAAACGGCGGGTCTCTGTGATATACGGGGGCCACAATCATTCACTTGGGTTATGGCAACGAAATCTATTATTTTTCAATTATAGATATAAATAAAATAACGAAGAAAGATTTTATCATGAAAATCTCATCTTTTATTTTCCTTAGAGTAGTTTACAAAAAATTGTGGTATTAATCTTTATTTTATAAATAGAGAATTTTTATTTTACTGTGCAACGCGGAACATATAAGCGTATATGAATATCTTGTGCTACAGTCTAAAAGTTTTCGTACTCGCTGTTTTTCATTGCTACAGAATCCAAAGCATTTCAAATTAATTTTGAGACATTGTTGGAAGATGCGAAACTTTCTATGTCCATCATAATTTATATGAATATTTTACTCTAGTATCCTTAGCATTTTCGTCCTTAGTATCATAAAATATTAATGATGATGCATCGTGAATGAATTAAGATTAATTAAAATAATAAATGAGTATGAGAAGAAGATAGCACACTGAATTAAGGAGATTACTAACTCATAAACACTTTTCAATCGAACGTCTAGCACAAAAGTCGGTCATTGAGATCTATTTCATATCTGTCTCAATCATGTCTAATATGCAGATGATATTGACGTTATACATGCGTTATTTCATAAGCTTGTTTTATCGAATGATTTGGTTTGCACTGTCGAAAAAAGGCAAATTTATATGTTTCTTATCGTTCGTTGTGTTGTACAGTTTTTTTTAAATTCTCTTTTAATTTTTTTCAATGACTCACTCTATCACGAAAGGATCTAGACAGCACAGAAGGTTTGACACGAAATAAAAAGAAAATATATTTATACTTCAAAACTTATTTAAAACTGAAAGCCAGCACAAAAAATTAAGTTGCTTTCTATTTGGAAATCTGTAATATTTAATATCTATCTATTTGAATAAAATACGCAAAAACCAACAAAAGAAAAAACTTTGATACTTATTCTCAGATATAGTCGATAACGAATAAATACAATCGGGCATACATATTTTTATGTACTTCAAACTCTAATTTATGCAACGAATCTATTTCAATTGTTTTTATCATCAACTAGACACATCACACTCACATCCTTCTCATTATTTTATCGTCAAAATGAAAAATCTTCTTAGTCTTGAATAAATTTCTTCACAAAATTGTACATGTATTCGATCTGATAGGCGTTGATAAATTTTGTGTGGTAACAGACGACGATGAAAAATTATCTTTATACAATCGTTCTAAAGTTTTTGCAAAATGAATGAATTCATGTGGAGGCATGGTATCTCCGTTGTATTATTTCTGATGGTAAATTTTTGCGTATATATTCATCTGGTGTTCACGATCTTTCATTAATAATTGAGCATACTCAAGCATTTCTTCCTTTGCTTGAAAATCAAATAAATCTCGAATTTGTGTTGATATTCGATTGGACGCAAACCAATCGTTTATATCATTACCAGCCGACGTCCACTGTTCAAATGAACGAAGAGCAATAGTTGATTTCGTACTAGAAGCGATAGATGTTGATATTGAATGATGTTGAGATAATGGTTTAGAGTGATCTGCGAGTGAAATTTTTTCGTGAATCAACGATGTTGATGATGGGAGTGATGATAGAATTGTATTCAATATGTCAGTCATTTTAGCTTCGTCAGGTCGAACAAGATTTCGAATACGAATATATTTCATACCGGTCATACGAATGCCTGACATAAATAATAATCTCTAGAACGAAATGAAAACTGTTTCTACATACTCACCAAGCCATCCTCTTGGTTCAAAATTTTCGAGTAATACAGATACAATAATTTTTTTAAGTGAATCAACAGCATAAATGAATTCTTTTCGACAGGATTTACTTTCAAAATATTGATTGGATATCAGACATAATATGATACATGCATTTTCCATTCCTTCAGCAATTGATTCCCATAAATCGGTACTCATATGACAATGTGTACGATCGATCCAGATTTCAAAAGCATCACAACTTTTGCCTAATAAATCAAGTATTTGGCTACAAAAAGTATTATTAGCATGAGAATAACTAATCATGATCAATGGTTTGCAGTTGCTACTAAAATATCAGACGAATATGATTTCTTTTGATGAATCTACAGAGATCATCTCTTTCTTACACGGACAATGGATCTGATACGATACTATCGAGAACACGATAATAATCATCCAATTTCAATTCATTTTTAATATCCAATTTGAGATTATGAAGAATACCATGAGCTGCTTCTTTGATACCTTCCATTGAACGTGGCTTATATTGTCCAAGAATTTCTTCTTCATTATTATCTTCTGTATAATTTCTTATTATTACAATTAGTTCTTGATGATTGATCAATTCTTGTGCATAATTTGGTTGAAATGATATACTCCAAAGAATATTTAATAGAGCAATCAATGTAAATTGCTCGAGCCGTCCGGTTCCTTTTAATGCATTACGAAATTCGATTAGTAAAGTAATAAATAAACGAATAGTTGATATTGTATCCGATGATGGTTCTGTTTCAGCATTACACAGAATATAATCAAGTGTACGTTCTTCGACAACAAACATTTTCGCCATGACAGCTAGAGATTCACTAATATGAAAACCATTACTTCGACGTCGCGCATTTTTAGCAGCATTCATGACGAGTTGTAATAATTGATTAAGTACAAAATCACTACCTTTCTTATCACTTTTCAGTTGATCAGGTGTTGATAATAGGGCTAAAGCCATTGATAAAGTAAGAATTCGTGAATCTGTCGTCGTCAGCTTTCTACAATGACATACAATTATCAAGATTAAAATTAATGGGAACTCACATTTTCTTGTATATACTCATTTGGAAATGATATCATTAATATGATAGAAGAGAAATTAGGTGCAACAATAATAGAAAGAAGGATTGCTTAAAAAGTGTCAGGATAATGTGCCGGAGTGTTTTTCTTAAAACCTATCTTGAACGTTCCATAAATATAGAACTTATAAACTTCCAACCAGTTTTGCGACTCGAAGATTACCCAAAACGGTGGTTACCAATGGTCGAGGTAGGAGCTGTGGTAGTGTTGCCAAGTGAATACATTTCTAGCGATTTTTCAGCTTCATTAACGATGATCTAGTTTAGGAGTAGATATGAGTCGCAAGATCAAGTTTTACAAAACTGGTTTCCGTCTGGAAAATCTCTCATGTGAATTCTTAAAAACCAAGATTTTTGAAAATAGTAAGATACTATGAAGTTTACTATTATATGTGCATTAGCACATGTAGATTTTGTTATTGATGTGAAGTTTTCTTTGTGTTCGATTTCGATCAGATCACCAGAAGTCAGATTAAATTTTGAATAGTTCTGATTGCTTGATGTAAGCGATAGCTCCAAATTTATTGAGTTCATCAGCTCCTTCATCATGTCGTCCAATATTATAAGCAATGCTAATTAATAGTCGTCGACCTTTGTCTGTCAACATTGCCGCTTGACTCGGCCACATGACTACTTGTTTGGCGAGGCCACATTTCAAAAATACTGGTATAAGTACAGTTCGATCAGATAGATTCCAAAGTAGAGCAAGAATAGTTACGTTCATTAATAACACCTAAAGCATGTTCCTTTTGTTCGATAGTCTGGCATTGTTCTGACATACTTCGCTCAACACTCTCAATCAATGTAATAAAAAAATTCACTATGATTATCGATAAATTGTCGATCTTCGATCGCCGAAAATGGAATCGATAACGTTGTCTGTGTAGCAATCATTAAAAGATGGTAAATATGAGTGTAATAGATTCGATTTTCTGCTAATTTTCGTTGTTCAGCTGTCAATTGAAGATAAGCTTTTATGTGTGATTGATTGAAGTGAGAGATACAGGCACAAAATGTTTCTCGCGCTACGAACAATTCTTTCTTTATTATATAAAAACTAGTTGATTTCAATAGAATCGGTAAAATGCGAGCACATTCATGGTAACATGTTTGAGCATCAGTTGATGGGATTTGTAAAATTTCACACCATAGAGAAATAAATTGTAGCCATACTTGTTTTTTCGATTCCTTCGTTGTTGTTGAACAAGTCATTAATTGTTCTAATCGACTCATGAACTGTTGACATTTAGATGATTGATTATCATCGACGATTGTTTCTCCTATAGTATTCATGTTCATTCTGTCTGTGATATAGGGCAAAAAAAAAGAACTTTCAAAGAATGACACTATTTATTCATATAACAACCATTGTATGCATCGAGATAGTAACCATGTGTGCACTGATTGTCTATCTTAGAAGTGACGAACACTAAAAGACAAACGCTTTTTTCTTTCTTTTATGATCTGTCGTCAGAGTAAAAAGAAAGATGGAGAATAAATAAGGACACGTTGGAAAAAGAGCCCGGTAAAGATCAGGCAATGGAGCCCGGTGTGCTTAATTGGCTAAAAATATAAGGCAAAGGAGCCCGGAATTTTTTAACAGTTAAAAACAGGCAAAAGAGCCCGGTAAAAAAAGTAATTAAGTAGAGAACAGGCAATAGAGCCCGGAATATTTTTATTAGTCCTGAGAGAGACAACAGATCTGCAAGTAAAACATTGTATAATGAGTTAGTTAACTTCAGACAGCCAAATTTAATAGAAGAAGTAAAATTACATAAATTAACAAAAAAAAATCATAATACAGTATTAGTGCTCACATGAGTAGTGCTTTAATGAAAATCAGTCTTTTGACATAGCATATTTTGCTTTCTTTATTCTACCTTTATTTCTCCTTTTCCCAATGAGCAGCGGGATTTTTCGAACACCCCACATCATCATAAGACCAGTTGTGTGGACACAGTAATATTCTTTTAGGCCACATTTACAGGAACAAAAAATGGGTGGCAACATTTGTGAGTAATCTAAAATTCGAGCCGAGTTAAGCTAATCTTTAAATTGGTCATATGTTTGCCAATCGATAGAATAAAGGAGGCTCACCCATGTATTTGTATTCATTTTTGCATTTGTTGACGGTACAACAAATGTAAATGCATTCAACTGTAGTATTTGTGATTAATCAACTTTTTGTAACCATTCATAAGCTTTTGAATCAATTTTATCATCAAGAGTGATATGTGTTTGAAATGGATTCTCCAGAACAGAAATTGACCAGTCTCGTAGCATCCGTTCAGCAGTTGACATAAAGACACCCAAAGGTAACTCATGTCTCATCGTGTACTCTTGTTTAATACGTGCATTAAGACTTTCGAGTCCATTGTTCGTTGAGGGTGTCATTCGTGCAGCTCCTTCAAACCAAAAGCATAGATCTGATAGTCGGACTGGGTGATCAGCCATGACTGAAACTGGTGCATCCCTAAACATGATGTTTATCTTTATCTTTTCGTTTGCCTTCTACTGATCTACTTTCCTCTGTTTACTAGATTTATATGTACATGTAAATGTACATAGAAACATTCCTGGCTCTTTTATCTGTTCTCTACTTAATTACTTTTTTTACCGGGCTCTGTTGCCTGTTCTCTACTTAATTACTTTTTTTACCGGGCTCTTTTGCCTGTTTTTAACTGTTAAAAAGACTCCGGGCTCCTTTGCCTTATATTTTTAGCCAATTAAGCACACCGGGCTCCATTGCCTGATTTTGCCGGGCTCTTTTCCCATTTTTTCCAATAAATAATATCATTCATATCATCTCATACGCATGTGTTTTATGGTGACCATTTCTAATCGAATAAACAACTATTTGAAGTTCTTTTTTCATCGATTGTTGATTATTATGAAACTATTCAGGATAAGATCAATGGTATTTTGTCTGTGACATATTATTCGCGTGTATGAATTGAAATCCTAACCTTAATACAGTGTCGAGCACAAATTTAGATGACTACTTTGGATTTCTCTAGGAATAAAAATAACCTATATAGCAGTTGATTGTGAAATTGATCAAATTTTACAATTAATCATACCGACTTTATCTCAAACAAAAACAAAATCTTACTTTGGATGCGTATAAAAATATCCTGCAGGTTCATCATTAGAGACCTTCCCATAATTCGAATATGATCAATCAAAGAAGAACAATATTTTATAATCGGTAAACAATCATGAATTAATATTTTGTTCAATGAAGCAAATCATCTATATGAAATATTCAAGTTAAAGCATGAAAAAAGAACAATAGAACTGTGCGAAACTGTTTTAGAAAAGCACCATGCATATGTATTACTCATTCTCTTTTTTATTCTATCTACAACATATCACAAATACATCATCTTGCTTAATTCACAATTTTCTTTGTTTTTCCTCATCACGTCCTTCTGGCATATTTTAAAAGCGTCAATAACATTTTGTTGTTGATACATTCCATTCGTTACCTTAGTGCGAAATATAATTTAGTTACAGAAGTGTTACATTAATTTGTTATGTAAATTTGCAGGAGAGTGGTTTCTTCTTACGAACAAGAATTATTGAGAGTTAAATTAGATGGATATGTGTAAAAAATGCGAAGACCCACAAATACTCACACCCTTCGAGGTCGTCAGATTTTGCTTAATTTAAACTAGTCTTGTCGAGGAAAGAATTTTAGCTTAAAACCAACATGATAACGGAGTAGGCAGTTTGATATCTCAAAATCGAATTGGGGAATGAGCGTCAGTGACAATGTGATTGCCAATTTTCTAGGAAGAAAATATATTTTCATTATGCAGAAATATGCTATTACTTTTTCTTTTATGCTTTCATAACTTTTATTTTCTGATACAGACGATTCAGTAAGAAATCAATGAAAAAAAAAATTTTTTAATGATTTTAGCGAAGGATTTTTCGTACAACCCGGGTCTTCTAATATGTGAGGGGGCATAGGGACAAGAAAGTTTTGTTTGATTTATAAAGTAAGACGTCACACTATCAGCTCTAATGCACATCCTCGTGATTCGTTGACTTCTGAAGTGTTTCTTTGCCCTTATCAGACAGATTACAGTTCATAATGAGAAGTTCTTTCAACGATCGATTGTGTTTAACCATGGCAACGAGAGCATCAACACATAAGTCATCTACCGATGCGTTTGAAAAAAAATATGTAATTTTTCGAGGCTTGCATTTGGATTCTTCTCGATTGCATTGGCTATCAGCCGAACACCTTCATTGTCTATACTATTTTCATGTAGTCCCAGCCAAGTCAATGTTGTATTATTGCTAAGTATATGAAAGTGCCTCTACTGAAGCATATACACCGTCATCAAACGTAAAATTGTCTCAAAGTTTCAATAAAGTCAATTCTTGATTTTCGCGAAGTGCATTAGCTATGATCGAAACACCTTGTGATGTTATTTAGTTATGATGTAACATCAGTTTCTTGCATTTTTTTAAATTATTGCTTCATTTAAGACTAAGTGCATGTCTTGATCTTTTAAGTCTAGTCCATTCAAATCGATCTTTGAACAAATTTCACACATGACAATTTGTCGCTGGAGTTTTGGATTCATATATTGAGTTTGAACTGAAAGGAGGCTTGATCGATAAAGTTTATTTCTGTATCACGTTTTCAATCAATATATCTCTCTTCACAATAACGTGACGCTATATATAGGGTCATAATAAGAATAGAATAATTCGTAATGGGAAATCTCATAGATGATTAATAAACGAAGGAAACCTCACACAGAACAACATGAAAGAAAGATGAACAGAAGGACATGAAAGAAAAATTCAAGGTACATGACTAATAACAAGACAAAAGAAATATATTATTTATACTTGAATGAGAGTAAAGCGAAGAATAAATGTGATTTCGTTTACCAGAGCAATAAATTTTCTCTTCGTTGACGTTTGCATCAATCTGATAAGGAGCATCAATTAGTGTTTGTTGTCTTCAAAGAGAACACAGTTAGAAAGCATCATTCTTCATACCTCTTGTACCTTAACATACTCTTAAGTATTCACAAGAACTTGGCTAGGATGTTTTCCGTTGAAAGTGTCTCTTTGATATATAACTGAGAAATAGAGTTCTCTCTCTTTCCAACATCAACACATGCAATTGAAATGATTGAAACACAACAGAGTGATTTGCACCAATGTTTTGAGACAATGCTTTTTCCCTTTCTTCCGCATACTCAAGAAGAACTACTTTGTCAAAAGTTTAGAGCAGCTCTGAAATTAGTCAACAAATGTCTATGAGTAGCAGCTGCATTTCTTCACCGAGGAAAAAGATTTCGATCATTGTGTCAAACAATTTGTAAGAAAAAAGGCTTTAAAAAGTCTGTAGATCAGATCTTCTATTTTCCTTAAGGACGAAAGAACTAAAAAGAAACAGAAATGATTATCAGGAACAGGGTTGGAATTTACCGAAACATAATCATCTTTCATTTTTTGGACTTTGAAAAAAAAACTCATGAGATGAGAGAATACTTTGATAGCTGTTGCAGTTATATGTTGTGTGTGTACGCTCTACTATGAGATTTACATGTTTGCTCAAATGCTTTTCTTTTTATTTTTTAATAATTAAATAGTACAAGTGTTTTGTATTATAAGGTCTCTGCTTAGTACGTTAAAATAATTGTCATCGGCAAACGATCCTCTTTTTGGTTGCCAACAATATTTTCATCAGCTCTGTTCGAAATATGCTTCCGCCAACCAGTGTGTAAATATAGAATGGCATTCCATTAGCCAAAAAATTAAGAAGCAGAACAAAACTGTAGACAAAATTGTCAATAGCAACTTGTGATTTGGTTGAGATTCTGTTTACTGTTATAGTTGCGTACAGTTTTTGAATGCCCAATGGGAGACCAAAGATACAGAGAAGAACAACTTGCACGAGAAGCATAACAAGAAGATGAAAATCAGTCTTTTTCCGATGGTGTCCTTGGTTTTCATTTGTATGACATTTGCTAGTTGCAGTCGGCACATCTTTAGGTTGAATGTGACCTCGTGAATGACGTACATTATTGATGGTCATTAAACCAAAAACGAACATAAGTAAAATCGGAATCAGTATCGTGATGAACGTAAAAGATATATCCGTAACAAAGCGACATGTTAATGTTATTCCATAGCATTTCAAAGGAGCATTAATCAAATTTGGTTCATAACAGTAGATAATATGAGAAAAGAGAATTGTAGAGGCAACTATAATGACAAACATGCCTCGCTGTACATTTTTCAATGTACTTATTTGTCGAAGACGAACATTAGGACTTGATAATAGCCATCGATCTATAGCTGCTAATAGTATGAGCCAAAATGCCACAGGTCTTGCCACATTGAGAACAAAAGCTCGAAGTTTACAAAGAAAGCGATCGGTATTTGTCAGATCAGCTGCCCAACCTGACAACATTCGTGAGGTGAGACCAGAAAGAATTGCAATAAAATTAGCTATAGATGAGACCAAAAAGAGTGCTGCGCATGGATTTTTCCGAAAAGGTCGCTGTGATAAAACAAGAATATTGAGAATATTACCCCATGTGCCAAATAAAAAGATGAAAATTGAAAAATAACGATTAATTTGAGCCGAAACATTATTAATGTATGCGATGAAATCAGCATCGGATGATGACATTTTAAAATTCAATAGATCGCTGGAAAATCAAACAGAAAAATTTAACAAATCAATTTGTGATTGTTCTTGTTCCACTTTCAATTGTAAGACCTAATAATAAGATCATATAGTACAATGTTAAAAGCTCTGTTCCGCTTGTATCATGTGCCGAAATGGGAGCCTTATCCTCTCTTAAACTCATAAACTATAAGTGCTTTAGTTCTATGAACATAAGTTGCATCATTAAGTAACATAAATCTGACGATCATACTAAAACCATCAGCATTCCTCTTTTAATCTCAAAAGCTCATTTCTCAATTCTAATGGTGGTGGAAAATGAGTAAAATCTAACTATGCTTCGTAATTTAATGAATGAATCGAAAAATCTGTTTTCTACTTTCTATGTTAAATGGTTGTTTTACAACTCGAATGGGTATGAAATTACTATACGTTTTAACCATAGTTCACAAAAAATAGGGAGATTGAAAGATTTTTTTTCTTCTACTCTATATCACAAGATTCATTTCTCATTTCCAATGGTAGGGAATGCTTTCAAATCTAACTATAGTTGGTAATTAGATACATAGATTGTAAAATCTATTTTTTTTTCTAATCTGTGTCTGAAAGATTCATTTTTTCATTAAGCATGAGTGTGTAAATGCTCTGCATTCTATTTGTAGTTCGTGATTTTAATAGGAAGATTGACAAATGTTTTTTCTTCCAGTCTGCATTTGACAGGCTCATTTGTCATCTCCATTGGCAATGAAAATGTCTTAAAACTGAATTCTAGGTGGTAATTAAATTGATACATTGTTAATGTTTTTTTTCATTTCTATCTGGTAGATTCATGTCATATCTCGAGTTGACGTGAAAATGTCTTATATTCTAACTGTAGCTCACAATTAATTAGTAAGATTGACAATCCTTTTGTTCTAGTCTGTATCTCAAAGATTCATTTCGCATCTCCGATTATGGTGAAAATGTCCTAAAACGTAAATATAATACATAATTACAGAGATCAATTGATAATTGTTTTTCATTCTCCATCTCAACGTGTCATTTCTCATTTCGAATAGTGGTAAAAACAGCTCTTAAAAATCTAACTTTAGTTCTTAATTAAATTGATAGATTGAAAAATCTCTCTTTTGTAGTTTGTATCTCAAAGGCTTATTTTTCATTTTACATGATGGTGAAAATGCCCTAAAAATCTAAGCATATTTTATAATTAATTAGCGTGCAAAATCTTTTTTTGCTCTTCTTATCTTAATAATTCATTTCTCATTTCAAATGTTCGTGAAAATTTGTATAAATGTTTGTGCAATTGTTTTTGTCTTTTTTCTGATTCAAAGGTTCATTTGTCATTCGAAATGTTCGTTGATTAATTTATTATTAAGCTTACAGTCGACAATCTTTTTTTACGAATCGTTGCCATTGGGTAAATCGAAATGGAAGAACTTAGTTTGACTCGCTTGATAATGAGATCATGATGCTTTGGCATAGGCTTATATATTTATATGAAATTTAATGAATTTTAACGAAATGTTCTAACTGAATTAAATCGACTCCTAATGAAATTCTCAATTTTTACACATGAAATATTATTATTTCAATAAATGGATCATTGTTGTCTGTACATCGGATTCAGGAGTTTATCGAAAGTAGAATTTTTTCAACTACCTGATTTGAATTAATGACTGTATTAGTTGAATAGATATATTCAGTGTATTTTATATTTTGATAAAATTGTTAGAGCAGAAAATTTGTTACAACTGATATTTAAAACCAAGTGTAAAAAGAAAAGAAAAATGCTCCAGTTCTCAAATTGATGTATCCTTGTTTATGGGAAAAATTCAGAATATATTAATAAATTCAATTTTTCAAGGCGCACAAGAAATACAATAATATAGACTGAAGAACATTTGGAATTTATTCCCATTACTGAAGTTATGTTTTAAAGGTTCAATCGATTAAAGTAAGGTATAAGAATAAGAACTTTTACCTTAATCAATTTTTGTAGTAACATTCAATAAAAAATACTACAATTTAGTTGATATTTAAAGTATAGACAGAATTTGAGTAAATAATCACAAAAGTATAGTTCTTTTTTTAATAGCTTATATAATCGAACTTTTATGAAACGTCTGAAGAAGGAGTCAGCTAGGCACAAACAAGAAATAGAATAAAAACTTACTTGAGTTATTATCAAAATTATGAAATAAATCTTGAGTAAATAAACATACAACTTTTGATTTCAATTTTATTTCCTCTTTTTTTGCTTTATTAAATAAGGATATAATGTTTTTCAAGAGTTATATTGAGTTTATTTTATAATTTTTTTATTTAACAAAGTCATGTTGTTTAATTTCGTTTGTATTTGGCTTATTATTTCTTAGTTGATAAAAGCTTTATATGTGGTAATGTTTCCTCTAATGGTAAAAGAATAATAACTTCTTATTAAAATTGTCAAGAATACATGAATGCATATGATCTTGATGAGATGAATCAATTTTAATTACAAATTTGAACAAAAATAAGACAAATGTGTATATTTTCTTTAAATAAACCTATATTATGAATTCGGTTCATTTAATGAATCCGACGTAAGTCGGTTTGTATTAAGATTTGCATATATATATATGTCAGGAAAGCTTATTTTGTCAATATGTTCATTTATTAGCTTAATATTAGTGAAATTTTGTGAGATTACAATGTCTGAACTAAAACTGGAACTAGTAGATAAATCAATTATGATTATTTTGTTTTTAAAATAAACTTTTTGTACATAATTATCTTAAATGAAACTAATTAAAGACTTCTGAAGAAGACCAAAGGATAACTGTTGTAACTGATAATAAAAACGGTATAGCTGTACTAGAATGCGTTTCTATATTCAGACCCACACCCCCCATACCTACATCTTATGCCATAGCGACCGTGATCTTGTGTATATGCTTCTGTGGCATCCACATCGAGAGAAATGTGTCTATATGTACACCTACGGCACTTAAATCGAGAGAAGTGTATGCGTGTGTTTCCGCTTCATCCATCAATTTGAATAGTTGAATATTTGTATAGTTAAATACTCAATTCGTTGAATACTTGAATAGTGAAATGCACCAACAATTAAATATTTGAATAGTTAAATATTTGAAATTCAATTTTTCAAGTTTCATGTATTCAACAATTGAATTCAAATTTCAAGTTTGACATGTATGTTGTAATTCGATAATTGTATCCTTGATGACAAGTAGAACATGACTACAAGCACGTGTTGTACAAGAATAAGTATATTTGTTTTTTTTTTCTAACTAAATCACTCAAATAAAAACAAATTGATGTTCGGGACGATCTATTTTTCATGGTTTGTAGCAGACATATATCTCAGATGTACTAATATCATTATGCGAAATAGTAAAATTTACATCCTTTGCTGCCTAAATCAGAAATCATGCATTTTTGATTGCGACAGATACTTTGTAATATATTTTCAACATCGAAATTTGTTGTGTAATTATACATAGTCCCAAGCTCTTCAACCATATAAGTTACTTTTATTTCTATGATAGGTGAGAAACAGCTAAACAAACAGGAAATAAGAGAAAATCACAGATGAACATCTGTTATTGAACATATCAACTCAGCGTCTTCTTCAAGATGCCATCGAAAACAGAAGAAAAAAGTTTCGTATCATAATTTCTAATGATACAGGCCTCGCAGCGTGTGTACTTTCCTGATTTTTTTAAAGTGTCCTGATTTTCCTGCTTTTGACTGAAAATCCTGATTTTGTCCTGATTTCTCAAGATTTATCTCTGTAGGACCACATATACGTCATTTTGATATTTTATTTTGCTATACTCAACGTTTCTTAAAAAATTTTATGAAAATATTTGTTGAATATTTTCTATAAAAAGAAAGATGGTACTCAAATTTTTATTTTGTCCATTTTTTTTCTTGTACTCACTTTAAGAATCGATTATTTCGAATTAATTGGTTTTTGAAAGCAGCTATTTTATCATTAGTAATTATCACCAGCACTTCGCGGTAATTATATCATACAGTTCACGACTGTGCATTGTTGCATTAAATCTTCTATTCCCCTATTTTAACATTTTAGTCGATTTACTAAAGTTTTCTTGTAAACGCTTTTATTCGTTTATCTATAACATGGTTGTTTTATATGTGCGAAGAGCAGGGATATGAAGAAGAGGAAAAGTAGCAGAGAAGGAAAGGAAGTGTGATGCAGAGAAATGGTTTGAGTGCCGAGAAGATGGTTATAGAACCTTAAAAACTGCGAAAATGCGGATTTTTCTTATTTCTTTTCACGGCTATTTTCCTGATAAAAATGCGATTTTGACTAGAAACAAATAAGACTCCAATAGTAAAGGATCCTCCTTCCGCCGGCCACGTATCTGAGAAAAAGAAAACGTATACACAATGCATAATTAGAGATAGCAAACGAAAAGGAAAAAAGCAGAACTCGAAGCACGTATTCGGCGAACTATATAGTAATTTCAATGAACTATCACTGATTGACATAGTTTTGTGCAGCTTTCATCCTGAACAATAGTACTATGATAAGACTTAAAATGTCCTGATTTTAATCGAAATTCCTGATTTTTTTCTAAAATGTGTCCTGCCTATTTTCCTGATTTTCAGACATAGACCGCTGCGACTCCTGATGATATCAACGAACTAAAACATATTTTTTATTGTATTCTATATCCAATTCACTTCATTCTTATACGAGGCTAATTGATTTAGCAATTATGTCATGTAAGAGATAATCGCATCATACTGTAAATCTGTCATTTTTATGCAAATTCTAGACATCGGCAAGAAAAAAAACATGTTTTAACGTATGGACAAAAATGGCTTTCTATAAATTCACGCTACCTACGCTGGCAAGAACATGATTGTTGAATGACACTTACATAGATCTGACTGAATATTTCGATATGCTACTCACTTTATTGCATGTCAGCAAAGTCTTGATTCGAAAAAATTAGGCAAATGTTTAGTTAAAGTTAAACAATAACCTTTATAATTCAATTTTTCATACCGAAATAGACATGAACAAATATTTTATTTATCTGGTCTCAGCACCAGTTGATGGATCTAAAACACAATGTGTAGCTTTAGAATAATTGTCAACAATTCAGAAGACATTGAAGATGTACAAGGCATAAAATTGCGTCAAATTTCTGCAATTACACTGCTCGGTTACACAATAGAAAACGCAAGGTTTAGAAAGCTAACTCTTAAAAATAACTATTTGTACGTATATTGAGTTTAATAAATTAGTTCCGGTCCCGAACACCTCTCAGCTGAGCATGAATGTGTTCGAAGAATACAATTAAAGGAAAATTGCTTCTACATCCATAAAGTGGTGTTAGTTGAAAAACTGCAAACGAAACAATGGAGATGTTTTTCACAAATTTATTGTGCTTTAAGAATCGAATCAACTCAAGTATCTTGAAAATAAATTTTCAAAACTATTGAATAACTATTCTTTCTTGATAAAGCCCCTTGAAACATGTTAATGTTCTCGAACGATATAAACGAGCAAATGCCTTTTAGTTCAACCCTCCATAAGAGACTTTGAAGAATTTCTCTCATTATGTTGGTAGTATTTTATTCAATTTTTCATCAATATATTCATTGCAGCAGTAAAGAAGATATGTTTTGATGTTGCTCGTTTCAGGTAATGTTCAATATATGGATATTTCTTTATTTCTTTAGATAGGCCAAAATATAACAATGAATTGACTTAATCAAACGAAATGCCAATTTCAATATGAAGAGCTGGTATGTCATAAAGAATAAAACAATTTGTTTTTCATGATTTCTTCAACTAAGTTTTGTTGTAGAGTCCTATTTTTAGTGTCAAAAAATCATGTTTTAATTCTTCATCGGCTGTTGATAAAGAGAAAGTACACCCTCACATCCCTATATTCACTCACATTTCGCGAGAAGAACAATTGAAAACTACTCTACAATACGAGCCAACTTTCACGGTTTTAGGTGGCTGTGCATATTCGTAGATATCGTGGCAACGTTCGATTTGTCTACGCGAGCCATCGTATTTAAATAATTTTTGGTATGGTTCTATTCGTCGTCGATTGGCTAATGCCGAAAATCCACTAGCTGTCAAAATACTTGTATCACATTCCCCCAAGACATAAAAATCGATAACTACTTTAAGAAATCCATGAAGGAGATGAATTCTATTAGCTGGACGATCGACATGAATGATTGGACCAGGTATTGTTACAGTTTGACTTGGAAATTGGTGAACTATTTTTGACAATGCTTGTTCAGAATCACTCGTGACAAAAACTCTTGTATTTCGCATTTTTTGTAATTTCGTTCTATTCAAAAAATTTATTATATCTTCGACGGCTGAAGCTCGATCTCCGAAACTAGCATCCAATGGATTGGATGGGTTTTGTCCCATACGCAAGTGTATACAAGTGAGCGTGTACCCATTTTCAATATCTTGAAAAATAGGTTGTAATGCATTGATAATTTCAAGACTTGGTTGAAATAAAATTTCAAATAAGAAAGGAAATAAACTATGCAAAGTCAGTTTTTCTAAAGGTACATTGAGCAAAAACATATCAATTATTGTATTGTTTCGAATACGAGGATTTCGAAATATGTCAGAAACTAAATCCAAATTTGTATATATTTCAATGTCATCATATTTTGCCCAAGTGTCCATGAATGCTTGATTTCGAATTTGATTCTCAAAGTTAGATTCACTATCAATAGCATGAATGACTATGCGAGAAGAATTCATATTCGACGTATTATTGTCAAATGTCCAGTTGTAGATATTAGGTAATAAGTAATTTTTGACATCAACTGGATGAGTCATATCAATCATAAATTGACGATTAGAAACCAGTGCTAGAATAAAACACGTGCTTATTCCACGAAGCCGATCGCCCAAGCCACCACAAAACGATTTACATTTATAGATAAGCTTTGATTCGTTATAATTGCGAAGTCTAGTCCACAAAGAACTTATATTGATAGAATGGTAATTATCTTGCAATTGTAGCCATCTGAGTCTATTCCTTCGCATAAACTTCGATTCTAAGGAAATGGATGCGTTAGAAGAGACAACTTTACGATAAAATTTGAGTGATAATAGTTCAATTGGTCTTGATCCATATAAAAATATCAAAATACTTGCAGTTAATATGACTACGAAACAGCACGATTTCGACATTTTTGAAACAAATGCTATTTCCATGATCTATAATTACACAAAAAGATGTCAAGGATCTTTACGGAGTAAGCTCAAACAAACTCTCTTTAGGGTGAAGAGACTGTATAATTCGTTCTATAGCAGTAGACACGGCATGCCAAATGTAATGTAGCAAATCTAATGTTATGAAGCATCAATACTACAGAGTTTTCAGACAATTATGTTACTTGTGTGTGCTGTCCATCACATCATATGTTCACATGGTCTTGTGTAAATGTCATTGAATGTTGGTCAGAGAAATCATGAATTATCCTTTCGTGTTGTATATGACTAGGAAGTTCTCGCTGCATCTTGTCTTACATAAGAATTTTTGATGAACAATAATATTCGACTGCCAAATCAGAGCAACAATAAAAATACTCATAAAAACGCGTCGAAATTTTAACAAAAATAAAACTATCAAAATGTGTGATTTTTACGATTTTAGTTTCATTTTTAGAAGTTTAATGCGTTTTTACGCATTCGGTTTTTGAATAGAGTGCATCTCTATCGAGAAAATTCATATTTTATAGATTGGAGCTAGTTGAAGTACCGTTTAAGTGAATCTTTAGTTATTTCAATCTTGTTACCATCTGGTAACAAATAACTTATTAGTTTAATTTTGATTCAGTGAAACCTATATCAAATTTAGAATTGCTTTAGGTATTAAATTTGATATACATTTTTATAAGTTAAAACCAAATTAATCAGTCACTTCTTACCAGATGGTAACACGACTGAACCGGTATAAGACTTATCTAAATTATCCTTCAAGCCAACCGAATCTATGAAATATGATTGTCCGCTCTGGAAAGACACTCAATTCAAAAATCGAACGTTTAATAACATGTAATGATATAGGATAAAAGGTATTCTAATTATAAGAAGTTCCTCTAATTACTACGCTTTTTGCGAAAGCGCCATGTATAAAGATTCATTACATTGATTTTGGGCCATTTTGAGTTTTATTATATTTTAAAGATATACTAAGTTAGACAGACAGACAAAAATATACATTTGTAACATCTACGGTCTCATCCAAGGTTTACTTTTCTCCATTAACATCATTATTAAGTGAGTTTTTAGAAAACATGGTAAATTTGTTCAAAAAATTTACTTTCTACTCTTTTCTATTAAATTTTACTCTTTAACATAAATTCTTTATTTGTGTTCAACTTTATATATTCGAAAAATGCAAAAAAAATCAAAATGGACCGAAAACTTATTAATGACATCTAACTATGGCTGTTTGTTTCTTCCGAGAATAATTCGAATTATAATGTAAATGTGCCTCCAACAGCATTAGATAAATTTGAAAATAAATGAAAAAAAATCACGCCAGCACTTGCCTCTCGCAGAAAAAAAAATGAATTATAAATGAAATAGAGCTGTCATTTAACTATGACAGAAAGGCAGAAAAAAGTTATTCGGATTTTAATTTATAAACAAGATAGGACTACTCTATAGGGAGAACAACAAAGCAGAAATGAAATCTTTTCACTATATTTTTGATTCAGTTATTAATGTTGGTGTAGTCATTGTCATCTCATCGGCTTTTCATTTTTTTCATAACTGAAAGCCGTCAACCTCAAAACTGTTTCAAGAAAAGCACTTTTCACCACCTAATGGACCGTTTATTTCAGCGTCGTGGTTCATGCTCGCCTTGGTGTACATGGTAATTTCAACAGTCATAGGAAAGTCCTATCTCATTTATAAATTATAATTTTGAAATAATCTTTTTCTGCTAACAGGAGCCCTAATATTTTTTTTCAAGATTCTCATTTATAGTCGAACTCGACTTACGCAGCTACTCGCCAACTTATATTAGAGAAATAAAACTCATAGAAATACACTTTTTTGATTTCAAAGTTGTCAGCATAAAAATTATATTTTTATTTGCTTATCTGATAAGGAAATATTATCTTGAACACGTTGTAAAATTCTCTTGCTGTTGACTGTAAAAATAGTAATCAAATCACAGAACTAACAGAAAATATTAAGTAATGCATAATATGAAAAAGGGTGTGAGTGTGGGGTGTTGATACCTTCGTTTTCCTTACTCACACTCACACCCACACCCACACTCACATCCACACCCACACCCTCACACACCCACCCACACCCACACCCACACCCTCATATATTTTATTTAGTTTTTTTTTTCTATCCCAAACTGATCTGTAGTTCCCAGGACTGTATTTTGAAAAACTTCTCTCCCTAGTCGCCTACATATCAGTTGTGAACAGGAAAATTTTCAATAAAATATACGAGTTTCTATGCAGTTTTTAACGCTGTCTTCGAATATCGCATCTATTGTGCTTTACAACTGTATCATGGCAACGAAAACAGCTAAAAATGTCACTTTTTTATTGAAAAATCATCAAAAACTATTAGAAATTATGAAAATACGACCTCCGCTTTGATCCATACGCACCATTTTTTTTCGAATATTTTTTTACCATTTTTGTAGAGAATAAAATATTGCATAACATACATAAAACTCAGCTTGGAACTCTCCCATTCTGAAACACAATAGGAGATGCATTGTGTTAAGATGGACGTTTGAGACTTAAAAAAAAGAGACCGTTTTGACTAATGCTGGCATTACAAAACCTGAGGTGATAGATATGATAACATATCTAAGTAGCTTATTTTGTTCAGCTTCTAATTCTCTATCTTCTAGTATATTGCATAAAAATTTCAATGATCTGTTGAGGCGTAATCTGGTACAATTTTAATAGAGTATTGTTCAGTCTTATTTTTGTAATGGAGCGATGACAGTACTAAAAGTCGGTCTTGACTAAGTTTTCAAAGGAAAGGTACTCCAAGCTAAAAGTTCGGAGTTTGTGATTGCGAACATTTAAACAGTAAATGAACAAAAAAAATAAAAATGTTTTTATCCAATACGTTGCATATGGGCATGATACTCGACGGTCTCGCGAATCCTCGCGTAAAAATGTAAGCAATTTATCCTTGTATCACAGTTACACTTGTTTTTTCTTCTAATAATGTCTACCTTTAATATATTCAAGCTTACATTAGTTTTTTTGTTCTTTTCATTTGAAAATCTTCACAATTTCCAATGGTTATTCATGTCGAAACAAGAATATAATAATTTCAATTACTCTACGAAAAGCCCATCCTCAAGTAACTAAGTAACAGGTTCTTAATGTGATAAGAGTATTAATAATGCATCCAACATCTTTTCCTACTCAACTGATGACGAGTTTCTCGATAATATGGAAATAATCACAAGTAAAAGAAAAAATGCTCGCAAATTTCTATGATCACACAAATATCAGAAACATGCTAGGAAAAATGTAACGATAACTAGGCTACATAGTAAGTAGATCAAAATAAAATTTGAACTTTAAGAAAAATAATACATAAATGACATAAAGGTAAATCCGTGGAGTTCCTACCACTTTTGTGGAAAAAAATTTTTTATTTTATTTTTATAGTCTAGTTAGACGGAACGTCGTCGAAAACGGTCTGAGATACCAATTAAAATGTCTTTCAACGTTAAAAGTATGGAGATTCAGATCATTTTTTAGGAACACATCAACAAATGCAAGCTGCGAGTAATTCAGAAAGTTTTTTCTTTGATATTTTTACATGATACGATAGAGCTCGTCAAGCTCTACAAAACTGTATAGACTAAAAAGATTTTAAACCATTTTTTTGAGACAAAAATTTCAAAAAACTACTTCGAGAATGTCAAAAAAAGCGTATTTTTATATGGTAGAAAAGCACTCGATTTTTTCAATAAATTTAGCTTTTCTCATTATTTTGACTTTCTAAGACGTTTGAAAACATGCTTATTCGGTGCAGCGTGAAAAACTGAATCAGATGAGCATGTTTCCAAACGTCTTAGAAAATCAAAATAATGAGAAAAGCTAAGTTTATTGAAAAAATCAAGTGTTTTTCTTTCATATAAAAAACACCCTTTTTCGACGTTCTCGAAGTAGTTTTTTTGAAATTTTTGTCTAAAAAAAATTGTTTAAAATTTTTTTAGTATATACAGTTTTGTAGAGCTTGACGAGCTCTATCGTATCATGTAAAAATATCAAAGAAAGAACTTGCTGAATTACTCGCAGCTTGCATTTGTTGATGTGTTCCTAAAAAATGATCTGAATCTCCATACTTTTAACGTTGAAAGACATTTTAATTGGTATCTCAGACCGTTTTCGATGACGTTCCGTCTAACTAGACTATAAAAATAAAATAAAAAAATTGTTTTCCACAAAGTGGTCGAAACCCGGCGGATTCACCCATAAGCGATCAGAATAAAGATCCTGAAATGCAACAAATCTCAATTGACAACTCTGTTTAGATGCGTTGACTTGCATTAAAAAAACCGAAAATAATCAGTTATTCGTGAACGTAGTCGAAGCAGTTCAAGAAATAAAGCGCAAAACATGTTTTCTTAACTGATCTTTAAGTATTAATAGGCGTTGTCATCTTTAAACATGGTAAAAATCGTAGAATTCTCTCAGTACATGGATAAACACGCGTAGATCTAGAAAATGCTACGCTTTTAACGATAGCGTACCATAAAAAAAGTCGTTTTGACGAAATTCAAACGCGTTTTTTAATGGCCTTGTATAGTTGAGTATAGCCATCAAATTTATGTTTACAACAGATCTGTTGAAGTGATAGATATCTTAGTGTACGATTGTGGATGCCCGAATGAATAGTAGCAGGTTATTACTTTGTAAACCGTTGTTTATATTCGAAATATGAATCCAAATGTTCATTCAAATTTTTTGTGAAATAACTAATTTTTTTCCTTGAAAAAACATATTAGAAAGACAGATTTCCAATGCGCCTGTAAAAATAGTATAATTTTCTCAGTCGAAGAACGCTAAAAGAAACGGCGTTCAATCGCATGGCAAATAAGCGAGATCAGAGGCAAAAAAAGTAAATGTATTCAGACGACGCTTTAAACAGCTTTAACTGGTAGGTGAACAAGCGTTCTCTCAGAAACTTGTTCAAACAGTGTTTTTAAATGACATTGTAAGTTGAAAAAACGCACTGTAAGAAAAATATGTGTTGAAACGCGTTAAAATAAAAAAACAACACGTGTTTAAGGCCTCCCCCTCAAAAACCGATCTCAGTCTAAGTACGTCCAAATCGCATGAAATTTTCAGGATATGTTGGGCCTGAAGTGAAGAAGCTATGGTAAAATTTTCAGCCCTGTACCATGATGTTCGAGGGAGATATCCACCAAACAAACGTCAAAAATATCTGATTTGGCATCCCAAATTTCTCTGTTCAGTCTCATTCTATATATTTTATTTTTTGTTTTTTGTTGGAAAGAGCATGTCAGGATGCAGTGCATGATAGAGGCGTTTTTTTTTTAAATTCTTACTTTTTAAGTGCAGAAAAGGATCACAAGTTCAATGACTCAAAAAAACACTCTAAAAATGGCGCTCTAATTATATAAGTGTCTATATATATAATAAAAACAAAGCTTTATTTAAAAAAAGGACTCTATCATGCACTGCATCTTGACACGCTCTTTCAAACAAAAAAAAATTTAAATACATCACATGGACCTGGACTGAGAAATTTGGGTTGCGCATTTGACATATCATGAACTGAGAAAAAACGAAAAAGATTTTCGGTTTTTTCCAAAAACAGCTTGTTTTTCGAATAGAGGATGACGGAAATCTTCAGAAATTTTTGGAAAAAAACGAGGTACCGAGTAAAACTTTTTGTCGTTTATGAGAGATCAGATCACGGGCTATCTTCCCCTGCATTTATCTTAATTTCAATCGTTCTGATGAAAAGTGACTTTTTTGAAGGGGGAGGCCTCAAACAACAAAAGAGTGTTTTTCGAAACGTTATCGTTCAAACGCTGTTTTTATGTATGTTTGTCATAGGAATTCAAACCCAAAACCGAAAAAGTTTGAGAGCATGATACATATCCAGCTCTTACACGAATAGAGCACAAGTTTTTTTAATCTATCAAATCATTGAGTAATGATATGTTATGGGAAAGACCACAGCGTCAATTAACCAATCCAAATGCAATATTGTTGCACACTGAAGATATTTTTCGAATGTTGTACAACAACAATCGTTCGGATGCGAGACGCTCAACAGAAAATGGAAGCTAGATCGGTTGACATTCGTACGAATTAGCTTGTCAGTGCAGCTGTAAATTTTTGTCTTTCCTTCACCTACAATTGCCCACAAAAACTCAACACATACCACACCTACCTATCCACATTTCCTCTCAAGAATGGCACTTTCATTTTCATGATTACACGTTCATCGCTCAATAGGTAGATACGATCTCCATTTTGAAACGTAATCCAACGACGAGTAATACAAACTAGTTGTGCGACCTACAAACTGAGCAAGAGCTTAGGAGAAAAAAACAAAACACGGAGATTTGCACACATATACTTTCCCAAATTTACAAATATTTATTCACTACACAATCATAACGCTTATGCGTAAGAAACCATTCTTCTATTGTTTCAACATTTGAAAAACCTTTCAAAACAATTCGTATGGGATTAAAATTATAAAATGGCTTTCATTTTGTGTAAAAACTTTCTTTATATTGATCGTCATACGTGACAATATATCGAAATATTCGTCATGATCTGTCACATAGCTCATAAAGGTCATAAACACAATATATATGCGTCCTAATATTCCGAGTAAAACATTAACAATCGTAAATAAGTCATATTTACATGATTTTCTCCTCAAGACAAAAGATGTAAGTGTTTACATATGGGTTTGTAAGAATTGTCAGTGATCAAGCCGATCGAAGCAGAATATAATGTATATAAGAGTAACATAAGTTCTGACTCCCTGATGAAATATTTTTTTCTTATATGTTCTTAGAGTGAAAAAGGCTGATATTTATAGTGTATATACTCGATGTCTAGATCTGCTCTAGGCTAGAATTTAGGCATTTTACTTATTATTGGTACAAAGAGACATGCATTATCAAAATTTTAAAAAATTGAACTATTTTTAGAAATACTCCCATACTTCTAAGTCTTGATTATGATGTCACACAAAAAGTACTGTTCTAAAAAGAGATTTATAAATCGAAACTCTTCTTAAAAACAATAAATACCATGCATTAATGTTCATGTGTTTGTTCTTCATCTTGATATATCTCTAGCTTCAGTTAATTCGGTATTTTTTACATCATTTGTCGACATTTTTCCGTACTGAACATTCTCCACTTTTGTATTACTTTTATGTTCCGATTGCAACTCACTAACAATTTTTTTCCTATTCATAGCGGCGACGTTGACAAGTAACAGAACGCAAGATTAACACGTAGTAAAACAAAACCTACTTTTAATGAATGCGTGATAAAATCACTACAGTTTTTCCTATCCATCATTTTCCTAATAATATTTCAAAACGTCATATGATTTTGATAATACTTATACCTTAGTAACACCATTAAGTAGAATGCTCAAATTCTAGCATACAATAGATGTAAACATCTAGTATATACACTATAGATGTCAGTCTCTTTCACTTCAGGAGCATGAAGAAAAATAATATTTCATGAGGGAATCAGAACATATCTCACACCCTTGATACTAACACTTTTCTGCTCTTTTCAAGAATCACGAAGAAAATTTCCCTCTTCGATTATTCACTAAGTAGATGTTTAAAAAAACAACTTTTTTCTCTTCATTTGTCGAATCGATTCAATATTTTCTTTCGCTGTCTGTTGCTACTCTATGTATATGGCGATCCAAGAATTTTTTCACTTATTTTTCTGCTCATTGAAGGTATAATTCACGTCTGTAGAAGAATTTATACTTTTTCTGATACATGCCATGATTACCTACAGTCGTCGTTCACTTAAGAATGATATTGAAAGACTTTCAAGAACACGCAGTTGGTACAAATACTTGCATTTTATCGACAATGACATCGTATTTTATGTGATGCCATTGAAAAATGAACAACGACAAAATAGTTTGGATTCATGGATTTTTAATGAGAATTATATTAGTTGGTATATTTTGGAAAAAGAGTATCATATCTATAGCAAATAAAATAATACAACAAACTATTTAAAATTATTCAACCAAACTCAATCCATTCTCTTGTCCTGGTAAAACGTTTGAAGGACAAAGTATTCTTAGATGTAAGGATTTTGTTCATCAAGACTATCCATCCTATTGAAATTGATTAGGAAAAATATTTTTTTAGTACATCATGTAACAATAACATAAATCGCCAAAATTCTGAAAAAAATTCGATTAAACATCGCTCACTAAGTTTCTAGATGAAGTATTTATATCGAACTACTATTTAGCCAGAATAAGAAGATAATCTATCTTTTTACCTATGGCTATCGGTGTACGATTTCGATTAATGACAATTGAAACTAGTCTATATTTTTTAGAGCAGCTAACAAACTCCAAGAATTATCAACGATCCAATATTATTTAACTTGATAGAAGATCAGCATGATGTAGAGTTTTTATCGTCGAATTGCTTGAAATCATCTTACATACCTAATATTCATCATGTTTCAAAATACAAAAGAGAAAAAATTTAAGTCTCTTCTCCAATCATCTGTTCACTATTTTGGATTGCTTTTTCTAAACGTATATTTGATGACTCAAATTAAAATGGGTCGTGGACATAGTGTTGATTTACATATTCACACTAATTATCATGGCGAAAGCACATGATTATTTTTCTTTTTCTTAAACCATTTGATCTTGTTTTATATATATTAAGATTGATTTTACAATGAGATTCCTGCACGTTAAAAGAAAGCATTAGATAAGATCTGTATTGAATATTATTTATATAAAAAGAGATCATGTCAAAACAGATAGAGCGTAACGACAATTCTGAGAAAGACGTTCGTCATTTTATCTTAGAGATTATGTCAAATAGAATGTGATAAAGAAACGTTTTCTTTTATTATCATGAAGCATTCTGTATTGCTTTTGCTGTCTCCAAAAGTTTTTTTTTGTAAAATATTATTCATGATCAAAAAAGTTCTTTTGCTTGTTAAGAAATGTGTTAAACATCATTTAATGATCAACTAAAGACAACCGATAGTATAATGAGAATATTAAGTCATTTGTGTGTTTGAAATGATTTAATAATATAGATTCCATTTGTTGATTATACATAGAAACTATTTTCATACAAAATAACACTTGAGTAATATTGCACAACTGTGTGCATGTTAGATATAAATAAGTGAACAAGTTGAATTTTAAGTTGAGGCAAAACTTCACAATTATATATTGAAGATATATCTGACAATACAAATAAGCTTTTATAGTATCACGATGTTAAATGAATGTAATAAATTAGTGGAAAAGTAATTCTGTATTCAAACATTTTCAAAATGATAAAATTGCAAAGGGTACTTATCAAAAAAAAAAAGATTTTTTACTTTTCATTTATGCATTTATTTGGCACTTTTTTTAAAATACTTTATTTTAAGACCTCTAGCCAATATACTTTAAATTTATAGCAGTCAGAGTTTATGAATCTTCCTACTTTGAATCCTTATGGAGCTGTTCTGACAAGTTTTTTTTGGTTGCATCTGAGAGAAAATTTTTATTCAAATTTGAATAGTGAAATCCAACAACTCGTTTATTTTATCTTAAGAGAAGATTAGTACAAAAGATTACGTGCAAAAACAGACAGCAGGACCTAATGTTCCTACTAGGAGTGCAACAAGTCCTATTCTTGTACATAAAGATTGTATATTTTCGGTAGAAGATCCACAAAATCTAACCAAATCTTTGCGTCGATTATAACCAGATTTATTTGCTCAACTCGATAATGGTGTAAAATGACCAAATCTTAGAAGAGTCTTGGTTAGATTTTGTCATTTTACACCATTATCGAGTAGAGCAAATAAAACTGATTATAATCGACACAAAGACTTGGTTGGATTTTGTGGGCCTTCATACCGAAAACTTACAATCTTTATGTAGAAAAATAAGATTTGTTGCGTCCCTAGTTCTCACTTACGCCTCTCAAGATAGCTCTACATAATTATGTACTAGATTGTATTGAATCACCATGTGCAAGTTTTTCTCATGCTAATAGTAGTTTGTGTATGCATATGCAAGTTTTGTTTTAAGTTATTTGCTTCTTAAAATACTTCAGATGTCAGTAGTAGCCGCATCGAAAAAACGATTGACATCATATATAGAGTATCGTTCAACAAAGACCCATTTATTTATAGAATATTATGTCTAATATCGAAAATGTTAAATGGTATTGAATGGACCGATTTGCATAAGTTCTAAGAGATAATCATTCGCTCAAAGAAAAATCTAATTAAAATCTTAATATAGCATGGAAAACAAGGGAAAGAAAGGCAAAGATTTTTTTTTCATGACATGACCTTCAGAATGCTTGTTTACACGACACGCTCCTTCATTTCGCATTCTTTCCCAATTGATCTGTTTGCTAATTTTCTAGACATATATCATCAAAGCAATGGCAAATAAACAATGTTTTATCGATCCTAACACTATATGCTTCTCGAATAAATATTTAACTTGTTATTCAGACCGTCTTGTTATTCACATATATTATTTTCCGATGGATAGTAAAACCATTAAATACAGCGACATTCGTTCGTGTGACTTACTATCAACAAAAGAACTAGGCTTTATAAAATCGAATACATGGGGTATGGCATTATCGGCCATTTGGTGACATGCCGATTTTCATCGTCGTTCTCGTGAACATTATATTCTATTAGACACAAATTCGTGGTCCAAGATTGGACTTACTATGGATGACAGTGATACGTCGATAGTTTACTAGTTGATTAAGGAGAAGTTGCAATCAAATGAATGACTACTTACTGAACTATAATACACAACTACTATGTAAAAATCTTTGTGAGTTTAACGAAAAAGATGTTACCTTTTTGAGTACGAAAATGCGTTACACAGGCATCTTTTAAACAACTCTTATGCATTTTTTTCCGCTATTTAGGTGTTAACATCCAATAATGCGTGACAATTCGTTGAAAAGTGTATTCTAAACCCATTTTCACAATCGAAAAGGTAATATTTTTTTCATTCGATCATTAAATTTATGAACATTTTGTGCATGGACTCTGTAACAATTGGTTAGGCATCCAGTGAATGTGAAATGAGTTGAATGATTCACATCAATGAAAACTATTGACATTCAGTGTACATATATATTGGCTGTTGTTCGTAACTCATAATGAACTTCTCATATAAAATACTTTTACTTATTATCGGCTCCAATAGTTCAAATTGGTTCTCATCTTAATATACGGTCAGGTTTCTTTTAGTCAATTCAAGTGATACTTTATATCAAGAAAAAAAACTGTATTATTTAATATTCATGGTAATCAAATATTAATACGTCCTTCTACAACTAGAAAAATTAATCTCACACTTGAATTTAAGACAGTAAGCTTCTACTAGCTTAAACAGTATGAAGGGATGCAGATGAAGTCAACATAAACACTGATACATTCTCAAGATAATTAATCAATTACATTCAATATTTCTGCATGTATTTTAATACAAATAGCACTAGGAGTGTGCATGATGCATCTTGACACTTCTAGAAAAAAGTCTATAGTTGCCTTAGAGAGAACAATTAGGAATATTAATATCAGGCTGTGGGTCTTACTGTTCTGTTCAGCCACATCGATATTCACTATAATATTAGAATTTTGGTACACTGTCTCTCAGTAAGCAGTTGTTTCATGTATCCTATCAATAGCGGATGCTCTTCTCACTATTGACATCTATAAATAAAAATCATGCATTGACAAAAATCAGATGAATTGTAATTTATCCTAAATTGGCACAGTATATGAAACAATCTGACACTATTCTTGCTTGGGAGACACAGTTTTTTTTAGATACTCATCATGGAAAGGTTTTTCCCTTAGTAACGTAAGAGACGAAGAAAGCATCATTAATTTGTTACATCAATAATACAGAAATAATATAGAGGCCGATAATACCCACGCAGACAGACGAGTGACAATAGGATGCTTTGTTGCGTTGAATACGAAAATCGAAGAAAACAGCGCTGTATAACTCGCTTACTTGTATGAGGAAAATGATGCAATAAAACACTTTTTTTACGACGTCAATTCGTTTTAACACCAAGATAGTCCTGCTTTGATTGCAGAAAATGAAAAAAGTGTAGTCATTCCTTGAAACTGCCTTCTACCATCATTTTACTCAGATAGATGTGTTTTAACATTATTATTGTTTATATATCACACTTATTTGATACATGAAATCATATTGAGTGTAAAACCTAAAACAGAACTGCAACCATGCACTATAGATATTACTGACTATTTTGATCTTCAACAGTTACTCATCTGTAATCAGATCGTTATTTTACCAGAAAATATATTTCTAAACTATGACATTATGTAGCCCAAAACTCACACCAGCGTGCTATCTGATAGACACTGAATCACAGCAATAGTTATTTTGAATCAATGTCATTTTATCGCGCTATGTGAGAATAGGAAAAAAAACTGAAGAAGCAAAGAGATACATGAAGTAAGGTAACTAGAAATCTTAATAGCCTAACATTTGCCTTCGGTTGTCTAGGATGTATAAGGCATATCTTGGTTTGTTTAAAACAACAAATGAAAAAGCAGTCTGCCCGTCAGAAATATTCGATCATCTCTCCAGATGAGAACTGCGATATAAATAGATGATTATTTTCTTGGCAATACAATATTTGAGAACTTTGAAATGCCTTCCGGTTTTTTGACCTCATTTTTCTGTATTGGAACATGTTTCATAGAATCTCCAAAATGTTTATCAATAATTTGATTTTCTTTCAATGGAATATTTGGCATAGAATCGTAATCTATCTCTCTATATAAAGTTCAAATCATTTCTGAACTATGAAAAACACAGATTATCAGTTATAAGAATTTCTTCTCAAATGTATCGAAAGCAATCTACTATGCATACATTCAAACGAGTTGAAATACGGCAACTCAGCCGCAAATAACCATTAAAACGCATTAATCAACAAACATCAACAGGTATTACGAATAAATGTGTCTAATTACACACGTTTTTCTAAATCGGTAATACGGGATTCAACTTAAAAAAATGACTAAAAACTGTGTTAAAATATATTATTGACTGTTTATCTATCTACCTGAATACTGATCCAGTTCGTTACAATATCAACTTTCTCAAACAACATGGCTCATCAATTTCTTGCAATTGACGATAATGTTTACAATAATATTGTTAATTTGGGTGTGAATTTGATCAGTGTACGGTGAATGTACATGTGCGTTTTCTCTTTAGCGTTATGCACACTCACATCCTTATGCAGAAGAAAAGAAGAAGAAAAAATATATAAAATGAAATCGACGCGTTGCCATTCTTTTTTTTTTACGAAGTGAAGTCAATAGTGACAATGTAAAAGACGGGTGTTAAAACGACAAACAGCACTGCTTCTCGTCAACTGCAACCAGAATGCGCCGAATACTTTTAGTGCCTTCAAGATAAAATGAGTATCGAAAACTTATATTTCATTTCGATAATTGAAACTCAGTTCCTATAGCTCAATCTAAGGTCATTTTACGTAAGCTTCAAGTAAACTGAACAAACTACAAGCTAACACTCAATAGACAGTTTTTCCAATAAAAAATCTAATATTTAACCAAGATTGATTTGCTATACGAGAGAGTATTATATTCTACTTCTAACATATCCATTCAAAATTTGGATACATCTCACTTTTCACCAACTTAGCCGAGGATTCGAGTAATTCACACTCAAAAATTCTGGATATCGTTGTTTTAGAGGTAACTTATCAAATCAAAACAACCAGTATTGTTTAGTGCCTTAAGTGGTAACATGACCCGTGATAGTCTCTTAACAGCTCCCTCTCTCGATATACGAGGTCTGACAAAAATTTTACCATTCGTCTTTTAGAGTTTTATTACTCTGATCAAAGTCAAAAAGGATTGCATTTTTTCTTCATTGAACAAAATTCAGTTAACAAAACGTGCACTCATTGTTAACGTACAGACATTGGCAAAAAAGTTACATGATTTTTTACGACAATTCATACTATGCGGAATTCATTTGCTATCATGTGAGAGTTTTTTAACTGGTATGTATCTAGATGAAAGCTCTTGATAATGGTTGAAAATTCATTCAACATGTTTAGATATAGGATATTTTTTTTGAACTGTATTCTATACTATGAGAGCTTCCCTTTATCGAGTAACAATTTCATCCAACCAAACAAATTCTTAATGATAAAAAATGTCAATATTAACTCAATCCTGATTGAAAAAAACTATTTCAATATTTGATTTGTTTTTTTTTTATTTACTGTAGAACTATGCCAAGTCCATTTATTCACGTGAGTTTTACGCTAGGATTTGGATTATTACTAATGGTATCGACAAAAGGATCTTTTACCGCAGTTCATTGTCTAATATTAGCATTGAATGGATTTTTTGGACCTGACATAGGAACTTTCATTAAAATGTGTCTCAATAGTACGTTTCCAATCATAGCTGATGTAGCAATGGTTTGGATTCATGATAGTATGGTGTATATTTTGTTAATCGCTCCTTTTATGGCTATTTTATGCTCAAAATTCTTGAGAAAAATGTTATATTGGAAATGGATAACATTGATGAATACTGATCTTGACAATATTACTAACAGCGACCAAACGGATACAAATGTATTACATTTGAAAATCAAACATTGCTATTTCTTAGCCGTTGCCGGATGCTTACTACATTTTCAATTCGATTATATATTTGAAGAGGATGGTCAAAATGATTTCTATAGATGGATTTTATCAACTGGATATTTTAAGAGACCCACTCCACCTGTATCAACTTTTTCTATTATCTGCGTTGTAATGTCTACTATTGGTTTATTTTTTGGATTTGCTTGGATTCATCTTTTTTCGTCGATCTCCAAAGAATCTTTTAATGTTCGATTAACGTACACTTATTATTTATTTTCAAGTATTTTTTGTTCTTATTTTGCATTTTTAATCATTTCACAGATATTTCTTGGAAATGTAGCTGTTGTTGGCGAGGAAGCAGATTTGGGAGTTTTCGTTTTTATGATTGGATTTCATTTTTTACCGTTTATTTTGTGCCTACTTTCTATACCTAAGTAAATAACGGATGGCCCAGATTAAATTGTCGGTTTTTATAAACAATGTTTTGATTAACCGTTTGTGATTATTTAAAAAACTAAGTACAGTATTGAATAGAGCAGACAAAGCTTTATATTTTCACAAAGAAAGCTAAGTTAATATTTGTTCTGTTGGAATTAAAAATTTCGAAAACTTGACATGATTGAAAAGTGGCATTGCTCGTTGACCTATTATTTCTACAAATAGGACGAATCTTACAATTTTTTTGTTGCAACAGTCAATTATTTTGAACATTGGCTCAATGCATAAGCCGAGTGATAATATTATGGCATAGTGATTTAACATGTTTTTTATCGATAATATGTTTCCAAGAGCTTTGTCTGAGGGAAAATGATTGGATTTCTTTCTCAACACGTTAGTTGTCAGTAGCAGCTGTACCAGACGTTTTTATTATTTTTGAGACAAAATTTCTTAGGTATGGGTCAAAAGTATCTTGTTTGTTCAGTATTGTCTGATGGTGCCTCTATCAAGTGTCAGTTCTGATACGATTAACCATTCGCAGATACAATGCAAAGAACATCTTATTCACCGTACCGATAGAAACTGATGATAAACAAAAGCTTCTAGTTATAATTACTTTAGCATTCGTCCAGAGAACATCTCATCTTTTTTATCGTTATTCATATCTGTGACATCCTTGCTTGACCTATGTAATGGGATAATATTCAAACTGATTTATCGTTGCAACAAAAGACCGAAAGAATCGTACGATTTATTCAAATAGTAGGTTAGCAAGCAATACGACTTTTTGATCACGTTAAGTTTTAAAATTTTCTAATTCCAATAGAGCAAATATTAATTTAGCTTTCTTTATGAAAATAGAAAGCTTTTTTCGCTCTACTCAGTGCTGTACTTAGTTTTTTAAATAATGCTAGACAGTTAATTAAAACGTAGTTCCCAAAGACCGCCAATTTAATCTGAAGCACCTGTTATTTTCGTCCATTAGTTCTATCAACATTCATGAAACGAAGTGTCCCTTGTTGTACACTATTAATAGACATTCACAAGAAATTTAAAAAATACACAACTGAATAAATAAATAATAAATAGATAGAATGCTCAGTATGCTAATTTTTGATGCACGACGGATTGTTTTATCATCTTTTTTCCACACCGATATTATTGATGCTGTAGAATCAAAACATAATACACGTACAAAAATTTCATATATTAAGAATCTATAGACGATATAAAATATCAAAAGAAATGATTATATAATATACTAATGATGGCCTGCTAATACGACGATGAAGAGTATGAAACAAATGAAATCGAAGTGAATAAGAGGAAAATAAAAGATCAATACACCGAATATGATAATAGAATATGTATCGATCGAAACAAAAGCAGAAATATTGAAGCTAGTGTGAAGCAGATAAATAAATAGCTTATGGATAAACAACATTATTGATCTTCAAACAGAATATGAACCTCATAACTCGAAAATTATTTTACGGCATTTTATTCTTCTTATAATAAGAGAAAATTTCATAATATACGAGCCATTTTCTTGAGAGAACAATTGTGACACACATTTAAATAACAGGCCCATGTAGTGTACCAATGAACACCGTAACACGAACAAGTCTTTTTATGCTACACATTTAGATGGGAATGCGTCAAGTCATTCTTCTATTGATACGAAAAAGAGATCATCAACAGAAATGAATAATGAAGTCATGATTATTTAGACAGAGCAGTTATACTAATCTTGCACATTCTTGATTATTTATAGCATTTTTTATGTTTTCACATGAAGACGATATGAAAACTAAATTATTATTTATATGCAAATTTACTCTGATTTATTCCATATGAATGGTGCAGTAAAACGTACGAGAGTCATTAAACGTAGAAATCAAAGGTCTTTGCATTTGATCATAATATGAATTTACTTCATGATACTGATCTATTATGCGGCTAATGCCATGATCAATAAAATTAATTGATCTTCTAAAAATATTTTTACAAAATATGTCGCAGTCAATACAATAACTTTTTCCAAATCGAAATTGGTGTTCCAATTGCACTTGTAAGCAGTATTGATTTTCTATCTTTTAGAAAATGAGTTTTTTCAAAAATCGAATTGGATTTGTATGATGTAGGAAATCAAGCATTTTTTGCAATATCCCCAATTCGAGAAATGAATTATAATAGTTTGAAAATGCTGTAGCTTATTTAAAGTCAATTTTCGACAAAATACAATTTAAAAATAATTTACAGTATAGAAAGTGTATTTTGTTTATATTCTGTGTAACGAATGTATATCTTACTTCGATAGAAGTTGACATGATAAAAGCGTATTATAACTCGATCGTGATTCATTGTTGAAAACGATCGTCCGTTGTGACTCACTACAGCAATCTCCAAGCTCTTTTCAACCATGATCATGCTGTATTTTGCTACGAGATATAGAGAAAAAATCCGATTTTTCATTCGTTGATTTGCGATTGTTTAACAAAGAAAAAGAAAAGAAAAGAAAAAACAAACGATTTTTTGCTATCAAGGATATTTTGACAAAACATTCGATAGCTTAGTCATGGTGTTTGATCAACATTAGCGCATTGGTTGTAAGAGAAGGAACGAAAATATCTGTGTTTTTTCATGTATAGAATATGTATCTTGTTTATGTTTCATATAAAGGATGCATACCTTGCTTCGATAGGAGCTGACGTGGTGAATGCGTATCATGACTTCGTCGTAATTTGTTGTTGACAACGATCACCCGTGGTGACTTACTGCAGAGATCTTCGAGCTTTTTTCTCACGATGACCATGCTGTTTTGATACGAGATATGGAGTGAAAATTTGGTTTTTCATCCGCTGATTTGTGATTGCTAAAAAATAAAAATAAAAAACAAAAAAACAAATGATTGTTAACTATCAAGAATACTTTAATAAAACATTCGATAGCTTGCTTATGACCCTTGATAAAGATTAACGAATGGTTGGTAAGAGAACAAGCGAAAATGTCTGTATTTTTTCATGTATAGATAATGCACTTTTTCTGTTTTACGACGTCAATTTATGTATGAAACGGATGAATGCACGAGAGTTAAACGTATTTCACGATGCATATATATCCAGCGAAATGCTTTAGTTGCATACATAAAATAACGTCGATACATTACATTGTTATTCTTGTCGTTATCACAGAAGATTTCGCACTATTACAACGAGAAGAGGTATGTCTTTCCTATAGGTATCTCGAAAAGGTTCTGTTTACGTTAGTATATTGGAAAGAATTTGTTTTCGATGATATTTTCAGAGCGAAGACTTTTAGCAATGTTATATATAATGTTCGAGATATTCTTGTCTGCTGTGATCACGCTTCACAATTCTGAGAGAATATAAATAAAAGAGGACGTACTAGGTTTCGTATAGAAATGAGGACTGGGTTTCTTTATATGTATCCATTCACATATAATTATATATGAGTTCTTTCGTTCTGGATGGAGTATATGTCTGTATAACAGATATCGAGAATCCAAAGTTAAAGCAGACTTTTTTCCATGCATTATTACATGGATTATAACAATCTGATCAATAATATCTAGGCTTTTATTTTTTCTTGAAATGAAACTTGAGGAGAAAATTTTAGTCCTTTCCGATGACCTTTTTTTTGGGAAAAGTAAGTCAATTTTCGATAACTGACTTATTGTAGATTTTCTTTAGTGTCCTTTCGCTTTCAAAACTAGTTACTACACTCAGAATCAATACAGAAAACTGAGTCGCCATATAGGATATTCAAACTATTCTAGCAACTTTTATTATATAAATCTTTGTTGAGCAACATTATATGGGTGAAATTAATAATTGACTTACTATTTTATTCGAAATTTTTTATTCGTTTTCTTTTCATCGTCATATGATCGAGTGCACAGTAATTGGTAAATATCAGTAGTTACACGGCCATCGATAACATTAACAATAATCATAATGCTACTTAAACCACCAACAGCAGCAATAACATTATTTGCACCATTTACTTTCGAGGCTGCTTGATTTTTTTTCGATCCAGTCCTAGAGTTGCCAGCGCAAGTCAAAACTATTTAACTCATATAGCAGGCAGATTTCTCTTGAAGACCACATAAATGAAACTTAGCACGTAGAAAAGTTCGTGATTCGACGTAACTTCGAATCGATCATAGTTGGTCATTGATCGTTCGTCGCTCTCAGTACAGGTTACGTTTTTTCGTGATCTGAACACTTCACTACTGATTTCTGAGATGTCATGTCGATGGAGCTCTTCATTACATATTACATGATTATCTCACAGTATAGATCAGATCGGATGTGTTTCGGAGAGAAATAGTATATGAAAAATATATTAGAATGAACTATTCTTCATTCTACAAAAAAAGCAAATACATAAAGCTCTTTTGAATTATTCGAGAACGAATGGAGTTAACAACATGTGGTCTTCGTCATTCGAAAGTGAAGTTAGAAAAAACATGAATATATGTCTAAACTTCATCGATCAATAACTAGTAGATTATGTGCAGTTTTTTACTCAAAATTTTCTTCACAATATTTTTGAAAAAAATTTCCTAGAAGCATAAAGATCTGTATGAACTATGTAGTCTTATCATAGCGAGCAAGCAAACATTGATATTAAATGTTACTTTTGTTCGTTGACTTGCACATTCCATCTATGAGCGGTAGATGTCAGCAAAAGAAAAAACCAAGCTAAACAGCTCTATCCCATAGAAATAAATAATACTGGCGACCGATCATCAAAGAAGTATAATACCGGAATAGACATTAATGAGTTTTTATTGATTGCATGAAATCTCAATAGTTTATCCATGATGCCTGATGGTCGACTTTTCGATCCATGTCAAATAGAACATTAAATAAGATTCATAAGAAAATTTAGTGAAAAAAAGACAATGGTTCAGCACCAGTATACTCCGTTGTAAAAAGGTCGATGCCTACATCTCAATTATTCTGATAAAATCAAGCATGCCACTTCTGCAATCGGTTGGAGTAAGGCCTCGCTCTTAACAATCTACCAGGTCATTAGATGCCTAAAATCGGTTTAAGATTTATTTTTCTTGACCAATTTTTGAGTAGTATTTTCGAGTATGTTCAAAAGATGCTTGTTCCTAACCTGTCTAATAGCGTCGAATGGTACCTGCACAAATAAACCAGGCTGTAAGGAACAAAGATCCGTAGTAGAGTTGGAACCGGACAGCTTTTTTCTATCCGATCCAGTCCGGTCCGGTCCGGTCAGCAACCGACCGGATGAATTTTACAGCCAAATTGGCAAAAATCCGGCGAAAATAACTGACCATAAAAGTATCTATTCACATATAATGGTGGTGAAAGAGAATTGAATATTCATGTGCAGAAAACCTAATTAGGAATAATCAACTTACATTTACCAAAATTTAAATAAATCGAAAAATAAATTTAAAAAATTAAATTGATTTTCAATTTAAATTGGAATTATATACATTTAAATTTTTCAAATTTATTTAAATCTAGTTTAAACCAATATAACTTCAATTTAAACCAAATAAAATTCAACTTAAACTCATTCCATTGGATTTAAATCCAATTAAATGGGTGTACATTGAATTTAGATTGATTTAAACTGGATTTGAGTAAATTTAAAAGGCTTAAATAAATTTAAAATAAACTTCAATTTACAAAATTTATATTTAAAATACATTTAAATTTTCATCTCTAAAAAATTTTTATTTATTTGAAATTTAACTTCGCAAAAATTTAAATTTAATATAAGTTAACAGGCGTTCGCCACCCCTAATCAGAACTGGAAACTAACACTTGGGAATGAAACTGTCACCATCATATTTTATAGCAAGGTGCGTGGACTTTTCGAGCTCGATATCTATATAAGTTAGCTACTCATATCGAATCTGTTTTTTTTCCTCTTAATTTCAAGAAAAAAGAGTCAGTTTACAATCAACCTAGCACAACAGTGTAAATATTTATTTTTCATGATTCATGCAGTTGTCTAAGTAGAATAACACAAACAAATTATATGATCTAGGTTAAATTAAGCGGTATACACGAGAAAGGAATCGATACAGATATAAATAAAACAATGAACTATTTACAGTTAGGTGGATGACACAATATTCATCGAGTCTTTCGCAAACACATTCTTCCGGCGTGAAAATATCATAAAAACACATTTTCCAGTAGAGCAAATTCTTGGGCACAAGCAACAATTTTTTAATGATGAATTGACAAAAATTCGATCCTGTCCGGACCGGTTCCAACTCTGATCCGTAGTTAGAACCTATTTGAACCCTGAAGGTCTCAAAGCAATATGGACCATAGGACTTCGACCACTTTAAGAATCATATAAAGGAACTAAAAGTTCTGGTAGTCTTATCTTTTGAACAGAACATTAAGAACTCGTAATTTTTATACTATAACCACAACTCGTGGAGCTTTGGAAGATGAACTATACATGAGGCCCTTTGGAGAATTTTGTCTCGACGAGAAAATAGCAGACAATGTTGTGTTTTTGAGTACTTGGAAGTACTTGAACATCACCAATACTGATATCAAAAGATACTCCTTTCCACGCTCTGCAACATATTCAAAAGTCATTCTGAAAGCTTGAAACTTAAAGAGGCAATAGAGCTAGTGGACAGGAAACGGCATGTGGATATCAATGATCAGAACATGGAGAGCCTCTATATTCCGATGACTATTCTCCTGGCTAGTCATTGTGCACAGAAATGTTTTCTATGACATTTTGCAGATCGAATGGCGGTCTATCTATTTGATACAGAACAGTGATTGTTTCGATCAAATTTTTCACTTGAAACATTCGACGAGAGAGCAACTTGTTTTTTTTTCGAACATCGATTATTGACGAAAAACAAGTCGAGTCATCAAATCTCCTGAAAACTTCTATTACAAAAATGTAAAAATTGATCTCAAGGATCAGTCTTCTGTGCTTACTAATGAGTTTTCAGATGAATATTTTTTCGACATTCGGCTTGGGTGGTCATCTTATGATTTCTCTCTTAAAAAGGCGAGTTTTCGAGTCGCTAGTTAGTACAGAAAGCAATTCTGCACAAACTCAATATGTTGTCACAGGATAAAGTTTGGGAACGACGTGTAGTACTCTGAACCCTTGCTATCAGCCTGAATGTGTGGCACATTTCTTGTCTTGAGCCGGGCAAATACACATAGGGTTATCCTGCATGTGATTTTGTTTTTCTTCCTCTTTCTCGTCACATTTAGACAGCGTCCGCGTTGTTAAAAGCTTTAATGCGTAGAGAAATTAGTTTCCTTTATTTGTATAAGTCTAAATAGGGCTTCACTATTGTGTTTCTATTGTCTCCCTCTGTGTCGACGCATCCATGTGGCATGTACATCCTAACAGCTTTCATATGTGTTTGTTCTGTATATACGAGGACATAAATTTCCTGCTACGTAGTCAAACAAGCATTGATTGAGTTCCATTTCTTTTTATCCACATAATTTTTCAGCAAGCTTAATATGCGTGCCAAGTTTGAGAAAAACTAGAGAAAACTTCTAAATTTTCCATGAAACCATCATTTTTCGACATTTTTTCCATTCTAATGTAAGATCTTTTGCGGCAAATTAACTTCAAAAATTTTAGGAGAGCTTCCATACCATGGGAATATCAAGCATCATTCTACCAATCGAAGCAGTCGTAGAAACTTACTTTGGTAATTTGGTATCATTATTTGAATTAGGAATGTTCGAAACCTCTAAATCCAAATCTTTAGGATCTTGAACTGAGTTGGTGAAAAATTAGGCGTAGAATACAACCTAACTGTTCACAAAATTTCTTGACAATATTTCCTCATTGATTTCAAGCACGTTTTTTCTATCTACGTCGCAGGCAAAACTATTACGGAATATTTATCAGATTGCAAGAGGCTTGTTTAAGCTCTAAACCTATTTCGCTAAATTAGACACAGAGGACGAGTTTTACAGTAATGAATGAATGTAGTCTAAAGATCTTGTAAATAATAACGCTTTATCTCAGTTTTTCAAGTGAAATCTCTGGTAAAAGTTCTGCGGAAAGTGGCTGTACTTCTCCTGAGCTTTCACACATTTCGAGACTTGTGACCAGGACTGTATATTTGATTATATATATATATATATATATCACTGTTTTCTCTTAAGATACAACAAAAAGTATTGCAAGTGTCAGTTAAGGGCCAACTATCTTCTAATTGAAAGCAAATATATCTGGTTCAATGGATCAAGAAAAAGAATTCCAACCAAAGATCGATACAAAAAGTGTTGATATAGTTCCCAGCAGCACAGCAGTAAGTGGTGACGGTGATGATGATGATGATGGCGTACTTATTGCGATGGGTTATAAGCCAGAGCTTAAAAGAGAATTCAGTTATGCGAGTGCTTTTGGACAAGCATGGGGATCTCAAGGTCTGGCTCCCTCGATCGCTGGCTCATTGATCTTTGCCCTTGGTTCTGGAGGCTCGGTAGCTGCGATTTGGACATGGATTGTAGGCTGTATACTTTTGATTCCTGTCGCTCTTGCTCTTGGAGAAATGGGTAGCAGTATGCCCACTTCCGGGGGTATCTACTTCTGGGTAGGAAGACTGACACCAATCAAATACCGACCCTTATTTTGCTGGGTTAGCGCATACATGATTACACTGGGATATACTATGTGCTATGCTAGCACAGTCTACGCTACGACAGCAATGCTTCTAGCCACAATTAGTATGGGTACTAAGGGAACGTATGTTCCAAACAAGTACCATGACTATGGTGTCTATGTTGGTTTGTGTATTATCACCTGTGCTATCACTTCGTTTCCATCACGAATTCTGGCAAAACTGAACATATTTTACGTTTTCTATCAAGGATATCTATGTCTTGCTTTGATTCTCGCAATGGCTATTGCAACACCAAGTACATACAGAAACTCGGCTAAGTTTGTTTTTGTCGATTTTCAAAATACAGGCTACTGGGCAAACAATGGTTGAGCATGGTTTCTTGGTCTTTTGACACCAGTCTGGGTCGTCTCAGGATTCGAATCGAGTTCAACATTGGCCGAAGAAGCCTCGAACGCGCGAAAAGTCGTTCCGTTTGCAATGGTCTCCTCATTGCTAGCCTCGCTCTTCATTGGTACAGGCATCATTATCACATTGATGTTTACCATGGGTACAGATATCGCCACTCTACTTGGAAGCCAGTTCGGACAACCCGTTGGACAAATGCTTTACAATAGTCTTGGAGAAAAGGGTGCAGTTGCACTCTTCTTCTTCATGTTCTTGGGTTTTGTTTTCAACTGTGCAAATCTCGCATTTGCTTCTTCCAGAGAAATCTTCGCTTTCTCTCGAGATGGTGGTTTCCCATTTAGTACACATCTTCGAGTATTAAGCAAATGGAAAGCACCTGTTCGATGTGTTTGGGCATGTTGCTTTATTTCAATAATTACCGGATTATTGATGTTGGCAAATTATACTGCCATTTCATCCGTGTTCAATGTTACTATAATTGGTCTTTACTCCGGTTATATTGCTCCTATCATGTCGAGACTCATTTGGCGTAATTTCAAGCCAGGTGTCTTTTATCTGAGGCAATTTAGTATCGGCAACGCTGTTATTGCAGTTCTGTGGATGGCCTTTATTATCGTAATTCTCTTCTTTCCATCCTATCAGAATCCTAACGCAGCCGAAATGAACTATGCGATTGTTGTAGTTGGTTTTGTAGTCATTTTTTGTCTGGCATACTACTATTTTCCGAAATACGGTGGCAAGACATTCTTCCGTGGACCTGTTAGAACCATCGACTTGAACCAAGAAAACTCCGCTGAAATAATTTTTACGAGGCATTGACATCTGCAAATCATCAAGCACTTATCTATTAAATATTTTTTTAAATATACTGATCACGATTGAAGAACATGTTTCGATCAAAATCGTAGAAAATTAAAGACAATTTTTCTAGGCACTCCTTGTAGATGTCTTCTTAGATGTCTCATTTCATGACTCAATAGAGTCTTAACAGTGATACTCTGTGATAACAACTCGAACTATGTGGAACTTGACTTCATGCTGGTTGGGTGTCCTCCTTCTCAAAAAATGCTCGATTTCTTGATGTTTTGTAGTATTTTGAAAAAAGAAAGGAAGCATTGAAGGTATTTCGAGCGATTTTTATTTTACCTACCATGTCGATCTGGTCGACGACTCCAAGCAAAAAAAAATTCATCATCCATCATACTTTCATATGTAGTCAACCGATCGAAGCGAAGTATCCAAAGTAGAACACTTTTGAGCAGTACTATATATAAGAGTGAATTGCAACTTTTTGGTACCATTAATGTTTTAGCTGTATGTGGCTAATAATATCTGTTTCTCTTGACAGATTCGGCCGCTTCTTTTAGTGTTATTTCTCTTTGGAGATTCTACTACCATACAAAATTTCAGCTCTTTAGCTAATACCCTAATTGACTTATGAGAGATATATGGCAAAACAAAACATTAGTTTTTGCTGACATGTGAAGAGAAAAATGAATTTTTCGGTTATAGCAAAAGGAAAAGAAAAGGCATGTAATTTGGCTGTTTTGTACAGCGTTCGTTGCTCTCTCAAAATATATACTTGGTTTAGATTTTATATTTTTCATTCTCCTGCGTCCAACATTCGCATTGGTTGACAGACACTTTATATTTTTGTGTAAAGTGACAGAAACTTGATTATAGCTCTGCCAATGAGAGAGCTGATGATGCGCAGACTATATGGAAAGAAAGACAAGTCTTTCAGTAGCAAACTGGCGAGAAAAAACTCTGTACTATCAGCTTTGTTTTTGGATAAAAATAACCAGACTTGCTGAAAAAAGATCATTGGTTGCAAATGTATTAGAATAAAAGAATAATGCTAATTCCATGCGAACAGTTTTGCACTAATTAATTCTAATGTCAATAATAGCACGAGATTAAGATTAATTTTAAACCTATACGAGCAATCTCGAAAAAATTATCACTTTTATATGGAGTACGAAAAGTTATATAACAAGACATTGTGCAATCAGATTTGTTGGTTGCTTCATTTTCTTATGTGATTTCAATTCAATACATTCAGTAAATCTTTCTGCGTGATGTTTAATGTCAAGAAAAATGAAAACTGGGTCATCTTTTAATAGGCTAACCATTGCTCAGTGGTTTACTACACATGAATCGATCTCGTGAACTTTATAATCAGTTGACTCAGTAGCTTTGAATGGTCACTCTGTAACTGTAATGTTTCAAACATCAATTATTACGATAATTATGAGATGTACGTAAGTTAATAACAAATAAAGACTAAGCTGAATGATCCGAATGTTAATATTTATTTCTAAATTCATCAAGATACGTGTCATATTCAAGAGTATACATTAATATGCAAAACGTTTTCAATAAAACTTTCATTGCTATGTAGTATTCAATCTGGAATATAACGCAAATCTTATCTAATGAATCAAATAACAACTACGTAGAGATTTTGTGTATAGAACCTTCAAATTTTATAAATTTTGTAGAATATCATGTAGGCAAATTTTCATTCAAAGAAAAAATTATGAGAAATCATTTTCAAACCTCTAAAAAAATCAATAATAACTTAAGTAATATTATTTATTTTCATAGGAATCAGTTTGCCCTTTACTTTTCAAATCAATAAATATGACGACTGTATAAAGAACGATAATTGCCATTTTTGGAGAAAACTGCGGCCATATACGGCTTTTATGAATGAAAACAATAAGCGAGCGTTTTCTTTCTCCATAAACAATCTTCCCTATTGGATGTGGATAAATCATCAACTTTTCTTTTTTCGTAAGCGATACAATAATTCTCTTAGCAAAATTAATCATGTCTATTATCCTAATTACTCAAGAAAAGAACATATGAATATATTCCAAGACAATGAATTACAATCTTTGAGAAGAACAAAACTCATACTCAACATACTGTGGTTTCATAGAATTTGTGATTGTAAATAGTTGTAAATTTATGCTTGCTTGTCTCAGTATTACAAACATATTTTATCATGTTGTACACAGTTGGTATAACGGTCTGAAAACCAAGTATTCAATTGTTTACAAGAAGGAAAATACATCCGTAGTAGTGTGCTTAGCAAACAACAAAAAAACTATATAAAACAAATCGTGTTCTTTTTTGACCTGAGCTAATTATTATGTACATCAAGCTGGAGTTCGTTTTTCATCGCTCTGAATAACTCAGATTCTGATTTTTCAGCAGGTAAATGGTTATATGATAGAAATCGAGAATAATGTTTTGATTTTCCACAACTGTCACAAGAACAACAGAAAAGGCATAAACTAAATAAAATCTGCCTTTTAAAAATGATTAATATCAGCGTTTCTAAGTTCATCCAGATGCATCGTAAATCGTTAAGATTTGATGTTGATATAATGAAGGTGTATAACAGGCTTATTTCTCTATTAAATCAAGGGTTAAACTAATGATAATAAACTATTGAAAATGAAATAGACAAAACACAAAAATTTTCTTCGAGATGTAGAAATGAAAAAGATAGCGTTTGGTGACAATTGATTATCGTTGAGGAAGATCTATCACATTTTAGAGATTTTATAAGTGGTGCATTTGATATGAGTATAATAAAGCTAATGAAGAGATGCGAGTTCTCATATTTTAGCTCCAAAGGAGTTGTGCTAACAAGCATTTGTCTTTTTTTATCTTTCAGTTTGTTTGAATACTGTCGCCCACGGTCAATGCATCTCACAAAAACAGAGATCACAATTCTGTTCACCTCTTTTGCTCGCTTCGAAGCACATGTTATGACTCAGTCAGCTGGTCGAAGATTATATGGCGCAGGAAAATTACTTAGAAGACTTTTATTCACCTCTTTTGCTTAGTTTCAAGTGGGAATTGCGTTACGATCAGCTGATCAAAAACCGCATGACAAAGGAACATTCATAACGATACTTCTATTCAATTGCTTTGCTCGTTTCAAAGTAAATGTTGCTACTCAATCAGTTGATCGAAGGTCACATGATAAAGGAACATTAATCATAAAATTTCTGTTCACTACTTTTGCTCACTTCGAGGTAAATATTGCAAGTCGGTCAGCTGATCAAAGATTACCTGACAGAGTAACATTCATCAAGAGGCTTTTGTTCATCTCTTTGCTCCTTTCAAAGCAAACATTGTGACTGGATGAACTGGTCGAAGATCATACAGCAAAGAAACATTTATAACCATATTTTTGTTCACCACTTTCGCCCAACTTGAAGCAAACATTGTTACGGAGCAAACTGATTGAAGACCACATGACAATGAAATGATCATAACCAGCTTTCTTTTCACCTCCGGAACTCACTTCAAAGCAAGCATTTGGACTTGATCAACTGATCAAAGATCAGATGAAAAAGGAACATTACTCATAAGACTTCTGTTTATCTCCTGTGTTTGCTTCGAAGCAAATGTTAAAACTCGGTCAGTTGATAGAATATCACACGTTAAAGAAACGTTCATAATGATACCTCCGTTCGTAGTTTTTGCACACTTCGAAGCACAGGTAACGTCACGAGCAACTGGTAGAACATTACGTGTCAAAAGAACATTCATAACCAAATTCCTGCTCTAGTCTTTTGTTTATTGCATAGCAAACATTATGAAATAATCAGATGATCGAAGATCACATGTTAAATAAATATTCCTAACCAAAGTTCTACCCAAGTCTTTTGTTCTCTTTGAAGCAAACGTTGCTATACAGTCCGCTGACCGAATATCATACGGCTAAGGAACATTCATAATTAGACTTCTGTTCATCTCTTTTACTGAATTCGAAACAAACTTTTTGGCACGATCGGCTGATCAAAGCGCACAAGGCAAAGAAAAATTACCCATAAGATACATGTTTACCTGTTTGCTCACTCGGAAACGAACATGATGACTCGGTCAGTTGATGTAGATCACGTGACAAAAGAACATTACTCAAAAGACATCTGTTCATCTGTTTTGCTCACTGCCGAGCAAATTTGACGATTTGGGCTATAGATTGAAGATTGTATGATAAAAAAACATTCACAACAACACATCTGGCTACCTCTTTTGCTCATTTCAAAACACACTTTGTGATATAATGAGCTGATCGAATAGCACATGTCAAATGAACATTCATCACCAAACTCTTGCTCAAGTCTTTTGTTCACTTCGAAGTGAAGGTTGTGACTCGGTCAGCTTATCAAATATCACATGGCAAAAGAACATTCAGCAATATACTTCTGTTTACCTTTTTTGCTCACTTCGAAGCAAATATCATGACTCGGTCAGCTGATCAAGCATAATATGGCAAAGGATTTTCAATAACACGTTGCAAGAATGTGATCACATACTTATCGATATCCTAAAGCTATCCTTGGATATGCATCACTAACTTGGCAATTGCATGGTAGTTGAATATTTTGAACCAGCCATGTATTTGTTAATTTTGTGAACCTACTTACAGTGTTTTTGAGTTCGTTACATGTTTTCTATGACGTAGCAAATAGATAATTATGATCATTGTTATGTTCGCCTATTTCACTCGAAAAGCTAAGAATTTAAACCATTAAATTGAGTTATCATCACATGTTAAATGGATCATCTGAACGACTTTTTTCATTTATTTTACTCATTTTGAATAAAATCCTATGTGTTGATCGGCACTGGTCAAATGTCACATAACAAAAGAATAAAAATAACGTTTTGTAAAATGTGTTGGTTCACTTATTTTATTTTCCTTGAAATTATTGATAGAAATTCAATTAACAGATTGAATATCCGATGAATAATGAATAAAAATAAAGAATATTAGATTCTATAATAATGATTCTTTGGAAACCTATCTTCACGATTCTTGAATAAGAAAAGCCTATAATATAAATGTACAATCGTATCCAAATCATTTTGTTCCTTTATATTTTCAGCTCATTTTCAAAGTTGAAGCAGTGTTTACTTTTTAATGAGTAAATCGTACACGAATGCCTCACAACATGGCTGTGTTCATTTCTTTCAAACACATCAATCGATAACATTCAAGTTGGTGAGCTAATGAAAGTTCAAACTGTAGCAGAACAATTCAAATTAGGATTTCATTCATCTATTTTCGATATTCAAATGCAAGAAGATGAGTTATGAATTTCATTGAAGATTACATCCCAAATAAATTGTTGTCATCAATCAAATGTTCATCTAACGTTCTCATTTTGGAAAACAAGGTTATCAGCTAACAATGAGCATTGAATACTATATAACTCATGAATAATCATGACGAGGATTTCATTCGTTTATGTCAGGAAATTTTGTAAAAAAGTACACGGTTCACATAAATGGTCACAGATCTTATAGTAAACGAACCCTTGTCTACCAACGATTTTATTCATTTATTTTCATTCACATCCAAATAAATGCTGAAAATCAATGAACTGATCAATAAGTACAAGATTAATGAATTCTTTTTACGCGATGTTAGTACATTTATTTCTTGGATAGTGAAATCAAACAAGTGAGTTATTATGCTCTAGAAGAGATGTTGTGATAAATTAATAAACGATTCTTGATCCGCATCAGTCCAATGATGCTGTTCCATGATATGATATAAATTGTAGTACAGCTTTAGAATAAATTCACATTGGGAAGATGATACAATGAGTGATTGATTATAATTCTCCCAATGGTATTACTCATCTATCCTACTTATTTTGCGCCTAATAGTGTATTTCATTAAGTTGTTCAGTGATTACATGAAACTGAAATTATTCTTATTTTGGACATACTTTTCAGCTATGTTATTTATATGGATGCATAGTTTTTGAGTTGTGTCGATGATCAACAATCACATAAAAAACGAATCATCAGTAGCCAATAGTTTTGTTCATCAGTTTCAGTCATTTTCAAATGAAATGTTGCTTGCTACTCAAGAACGAAGAACGCATATCAAATCTATGATCATTTTCCAAGTATCCTTAATATTTAGTTCATCTATTTTACGAACATGAAACCAATGATTTGAAAATAGTCATCATTTTGAGATTCATCGATCAAAATGAATAATCATTACCGCCTTTAGGTTTTGTTGATTTATTTTGTCTACAATAACATACATGTTTTAATCGGACAACTCATTAATATTTTCACATGACATATGTACCATTTTGAATATTCCAATTATCATGTTCATCTATATCAACTATTTCAAAGTAAAATTAATAAACTTCTAAGCATAAAGAAGATAGCATATTAGATAAATCAATTGTATCAGAATTCTGTTCGCTTATTTTTTTTGACTTCAGAACAACACTATAAATGTCGTTTGTTGATTCAAGACAAAATGAAAAATGAATAATCCTAACGACACTTCTGGCATTTGGTACAAACATTCTATTGAAAAATGTTTTTTTCCTGGGAAGCAAATCGTTGAAGTCAAGTTAATAATTGAAGTGTGCATGGCAGACGAATAGTTCTTAGTACGATGGCGTTCGTTTATCACTTTTTGTTATTGATGAAACTAGGACGTTCTTTAGTAGATCATGGTTGACAGAGAAAACAAACTAGTAGGATGACCTTTAACATTCAGTTTCATTATTTTTCTCCGAACCAATACAAGTTTTTCTTACGATTAACTCTGAACCATTCATGGAATATATGAATGCATATGACAAAAATTGTATTGATCTACTCTGTTCTATGGTGAGTAAACGGTTCAAGATGTTCTGGTAGTCCATGACCACTGAATAAATAAATGATTTCGATTGAGTTCCTTGGAAGCTCCAGGCACATCAAATATTCGAGGACCTAAACGAAAAACGCTAGCCAGTTACACAATCATATAGAGCACAGATGGTGAATTCAGAAAAGTTCTGTTAAGAGGAGCATGGCTAACACGAAATAAGTCGACTAATGAAGAGTTCATTGCTCCACTAGAAGTTATGCGCACATCGTATCGAGATATTATTAAAACTATATTACCTCAGCAGTGAACTTAAGGACTAGTCAATGAAGATATTGTGCCCATTGGTAAAGAAATGCCTTATCTGACATAAAGGTGTGGGTATGGATTTGAATTTAAGTTTCGTCATGGTCATTCACTGATACCAATACCCACATCCACACCCTCCACAAAAATCCATAGGCTAAGTCTAAAGTCAACATTCTACAGTGTGTATTTCTTTACTCTTAGTCTCATTGAAACTCATGAATTCGCAATAATCGATCTGCTCAATCTTGCGGAAAACTGTTTATTACAAATCATAGAGGATCAGGAAACTTGCAGAAGAGCTCTTTCCTCTCTACTTTTAGAGATTGTCAGTGAGATGAGAATAGAACCATACTCACCTAGTCGCTTTCGAATGACAGTTGGTTTTGAACTGGTTCCTAATTCTTCAGCCGGTAACGTTGTATTTTTCTGATATGGTACCAAATAAATGTGCTGTTGTAGCAAAGCAGATGTAACATACGGCATTTGTTTTCCTCTTGTATCATTGACCACTCCATTGGTCACGTCTCTAAGCAGCATCGTGATATCTTCTCCTGGTCGAGTAATGTGCTGTAGTAAATGATAAGTAAACATTCCATTACGTCCGTTGGGTCCGTTATCAGCGGCTGTTGTACCAGGAAGACAAGCAAAAGTAATCAACATACCAGCCTTTGCAGACATCGTCGCCATTCCTGTTGATAATGTACTCATTCCTTGAGATTCGGGCAAACTCGGCAGACAATAAGTGCGGCAGCAATCAAGCAGATATAGAATTACAAAAGGCTTCTTATCGTACATTAGTTCCAGGGCATTTTGCGCATTGGTTGCATGAGATTTCAAATGGTCTAGAGTTCGAATTTGACCATCATCACATGGAATCAAATAGTTCTTATTGTCGTGTTGAACACCGTGACCTGAGAAAAAGAATACAACGATATCATCTGGTTGAATAGATCTCGCAAAGTCTTCGACTTCTTGTTCCATTTCCTTGTAATTTAAATTTGTTTTGGTAGTCACTAAGAATTGAATTGTTTTCAGTGCTTTGCCCAAGTCATTTGCATCATTAACACAGTTATCTAGGGACAATTGATTGTACTTATCGTTTCCAATAATTAAAGCAATTTTTCGTCGTTCAATAATATTCAAAGCTGTGGTACACATATTACTTCTCTTAAGTTTGCTTTATCTACAATCGCAAAACAAACAAACTAATCATTATTCAAATTGTTTAGATTTCTTACTGTTCTAACAAAACAAAAAGAATGCGTGACTATATTGAATGAGTCGAATGAACAACAAAACTCGGTTCTTACTCGATTTTTCAGGTTATTATTATAAACGGTTTATTCGAAGTCCATAATTGTCAGTTACTATTTGAACTCACACTCCTCCACAGTAGTTTCGAAGACTGGATAGAAGCTTTAGTATTTGAAAATTTACATAAAAATGTCGTCATTCCAATCTATCAAAGGTTTCCATGCTACTCTCTAATAAAAAAAGTCAAACTGAATGTTTTATTATTCTAGACTTCGGTATCATTTTCTGCAATTTGTTAAGCTCCATGCCTTTGCACTGAAACCTTCTTTAAGTTCTATATTTTTTTGGCAAAAACTTTAAGAAAAAAAGATTGAAAACCTGGTACTGAAATTTAGAACTATAAAAGATTCAACAAGGCAACTTTTTTTTGGAGAAAGTCCACCGCATAATTAACGTTATAAGTACACATCTACAGTGATCAGGCTGTAATCATATGTCCAAATTTTGAATGACTCTCTAGAATTCTACTCTATTTTGTATAAAAGCAGTATGCTTTTTGTTGGAGATACAATTTTTTCTTACCGTTGAAAAACATTCAAAAGACTCAAAAAAATTGTGTACACTTCATTTGTATACGTTCTTGCATAGAATGGGTGACGAACACATTATTTATTGCTCGAGGTAGCATTCAGAAGCATCTTTGTTTGCACATTTCTTCGCCATTCTGAAAAAAAAAGAGAAATAATGTTGCATTTACGGCAGCATACTGCTGTTTTAGAGTAGTGGTAGCAAAAGAAGCAAGGTTTTATTTGTGCAACATCAAGATGTTGACATAGGCGAAAGCGTTTCTGTGGTAATGAAGTAACGTTATAGTATAACAGAAACAGAATAAGCTTTGTTCTGGGAGTGGGTATAGGTATACTTAACTATATGTAGGTTTTTTCAAAAAATAAAAATACTAATTTACTAGAAAGATATTTTTTTGGAGATAAGTATCTTGTTCCTTTTTTTCTCACTGCAACTAGGTCGAACTATTTTTATTAAAGCACATGTAAGCACTTTTCAACAAATCGATTTTCATCTAGTTTTCTTTTGTAAGCAGTGTATTGAATCAATATCAACAAATAAAGCATTATAGACTACAATTCTTAAAAAAACGTCATTAACATCATCATGTGTTGGCATTTCCATCGATGATTTCTATTGTGGAGCTACAACTGATGTATTAAAACCAACAAATTTGACGTTAGAAGGGTGAAGGTGTGAGTGTGGCAGAAGAGAAGATATTGATCCACATACCGACACTCACATCCATTCACGTTCCATTTTCGTATGCACTCACACTGAATTTAGAAGTCTTATTGTGGTAACATAATTCTGAAAACAAAAGTGTAATCTAAAAGGAATAAAGTATATTCTACTCAATGTCCAATTGCTGTTGGTCAAAACCAGAAGTTTGCTATTGTAGTCAAGAATCTGTGGAGATGTGGACCAGACGATATGGTATTGTAATGAGTGGGTTGGTGATTCCCAGAGAGTTATATTAGCCAAAAATCAAGATCGATCAAAGATTCGATCGGCTAGTAAAGAAAAGAAAGATACTGTGTATTTAAACTTCGGTCAATCGTATCTTTGATCACCTGATAATAATGTTGCATATCAATTAATTCTACCTGAGTTCCACTATTTTCTTGCCTCCATACTTCTTTTTTAGATTTGTATTCGAAAATACAGTGCGACATTTATGGTAACTAATTCTTAAAACTATTCATTCATGCAGGAAGAAATGGTACAGAGTTCTTAAATAGCATAAAGTATGATGAATTGAATCGGTAGAGAAGAATGGAGAAAAAAAACCAAAGGTACATAAATAAAAGGCAGTCGACATGTTTAATGAGCATTCATTCAACCAGGCTATGAATTTCATGTCTTCTCATAATACAAATCACTTCATTTGACAAGTAAAGGCCGAAAAATACATTTCTCGTCTGCAACAGTATGTATCTGTGACGTTGTCTTTTCGATCCGTCTTTATCTATTGTCCGCATGAGTCTACTTTTTTTTTGAAAACCATTTATTGGTGACATATTATCGTTTTCAAGTCGTTGTCGTCTTTGCAGGAACATCTATGTATGCAACAGAGGTGCTATAATTGAATAGACTAGCATCGAGAAAAAAAAGGTTTTCGCGACATCCTAATCCAAACATATTTCTGCATGTAGTTTTTCTGCTTTCATTGGTCAGTTATGACTAAACGATTCGTCTTTCACCATGTTGGAAAGTCATTTTTGAAGTTCAGCCGTATGTAACAAATTTCTATAATTCGGTAGAAAAAAGACTATCGTACATGTTACATATGATTCACAACTACGTGCAGGTGTCATTCATACTTCTAGCAATACTTCAGAGGTAGACCATTAGGATGCTCTTAACGGACAAGAAATATGTAGTTCTCTCCTTTCACTGAATCTGTAAATTTACTAGTAACAATTGGCTTGTATATGGAATATGAGAGCTATGACAAAGAACATAACAAATAAGATCAGAACTGCCAAATCCAAATTCCAAAAATCCGAAAATGTCTGCACAAAAACCAGGAGAAAAATGAAGAGATTTTTTGAAATCAGTCAACTATTTATCTGGCTTATTTCAAAGCAAACTGCAAACTGCATTCACATACAGTGCTGACCATAAGTCCCGACCCCCCTTGAACTGCAGTCTTTATAGGAGCTAGACAGTTGAAATTTTGTTTTTATATACTCTATGACGACCGCTGATCGTCAGCACCACTCACGTCAAAATTGCTCGAGTCAGAACGTAGTTGTACTAGGTAGTAGTCATGCTCCTTGTGAAATTCATAATTCGAGAAAGAAAAGATCTGTTGAGGCGATCAACATCTCATTGTGTAGTGCTCTACTCTACCTATCTACAGTATAAATTTCATTGAAGTTCCTCGAGCCGTTGATGAATTATGACCATTTTACTGTAACCATCGATATACAAGGAAACCATGTGATATCATTGTGAGACCCATAATTCAGTAAAAGCTTAATAGATCTATCTGAAATTTTGCAGAGATGTTTCTTCACAATTGTTCATTATTTCTTGAAAGTTTCAGAAGCAAATATTATACTGGAAGAAAATGGCACACTGATAACCATTGGGTTATTGTCAAGGCTTCAGGAAGCCTATTTCTCAAGCAAATTTATTTATTTTTCTACTAATGAAAGATTATATCTTGAGCTTCATTTTCATACTAAAATATTGATAACTACACTTGTCTTTGATAAATTGAAGCAAAAAGTTTCATAGATACCATTTTTTTCTTCTTTTCAGCAAAAATAGGAAAATGATATCATATGACAACATATCACTAGTAAAATATTTTTGAACACCTAAGAACTCTTCAGAAATATTATAAACCAAAATTTTGGAGCTATTTATGAAGTTTCAAACGACTATTTTATAATAAATCGTGTGCTGCACACATCAAACACTCATCTCCCTTTAAAATGCATATTTTACTGATTATTTGCAATAACATATGACACAATCAATGTCCACATAATAGACTACCAGTATGAAAGTTCAATATTGCTCTTATTTATAATATTTGAATGTCTATTCGTAAATTCATTTTACTAGACTATCATAACAGAAACAATGAAGAACTAGAATGATTGCTTTAGGTACAATATCAATGATGAAACAATTGAATCGAATAAATGAAGTTTATTTGAAATATATAAAGATTATTGAGAATACTAAAGAATAGAATAATTTTCGTTCATGAATAAATATCAGTGTATGCAATAGTATAATGCTTGTTCATATTTATTAGCCATTTCGCTGTTTTAACCAAGGACCTGTTGCTTGTTTATGACGTTGAATATCGGCTTCAGTTACACAACATAATTTATCTTTACCACAAATTTCTGTTTGTTTAGAACATTTTAAAGGTGTTTTACAGCATGTATTACTAAGTGCACCACCACATCGACCTTTGTACACACTACATTGACCTTTACCGTCGTCCTTCGGTTTGCCTTTTCCAAAAACTCTATTATGAAATACATTGGATGATAAACATTGAAAGATTTTTTACAACTTACGCATTTGTTTGTGAAACAAACAAACAACTGATGAGAACAAGTAAAATAAGAATTGTTAAATACTTCATGTTGAAAATAATCTAAAATATAGCAATAAAAAATAGTTTTGTCTTGTACCACTGCATCTCGATCATACGTGTTTATATGTATATGTGCTTTTTCTTATTATCATCGAAACGAGTTAAGTCATGTGAGATTATCTATATACGTAAATGATACTGAGAAACGAAAAGGGTCCACCCACAACTGTCACCAACGGTAATATAAATTATCTTGTTGTTTTCGTCACTAACTTCTATTGATAACAAACTATGAATAAGTCTTGTTAACTGATATCTACCATATATAGAAAAAAAATTTCTTGCTTTCATCAATGATTTTTATCAATAAAGTAAAGATATAACGGCTATATAATGTAGTGAAAATCCATGAACATTTTTGTGCTCTCAAGCGATGAGATAATTTATTATACTCTTTTATGTACTCTTAGATACTTCAAAAACTGAGAATTTGTACACGATTCAATCAATCTACTAGAATATTCTTTGAAAATAACAAATACATTCGAGCGACATCACTGTTATTTATCTGTTTGTTCATATGTCTTCATATCGTTCATCCATTGTGTAATCGAGATACTATTGGATTGATGCATTCATCAATGTAGCCAATAAAACAACAACTGTAAAAATACATATAAATTGTAAGAATGATTAAGATCCCTCCTCAAAAATTGATCGCAAGCCAGATACACTGGAATCACATGAGATTTTCAGCCCTGCGTTATGATGTGTGAGGGAGATATTCACCACACAATGATAAAAAAATAGCTCATTTTGTTTCCAAAAATTCTCTATGATCTTCATTTTATAATATTTTTTTTTTGGAAAACGAGATGCTGAGTAATAATTTTCATCGCTTATAAACGATCATATCACGGGCTATTTTTCCATGCATTTATCTTAATTTCGACCATTCTAACAAGAAGTAATTTTTTTTGAGAGGTTTTTAACAGTTTGTTAAAAAAAAAGGGATGTGTATTAGGATGTCATTTGAATGTTAAATTTTACAATTTTGTAGAATTTAATAGCTCAGTAAGAAACTTATGTTGTTCAGGTACCTGGATATATGTTATAAGCAAAACGTATTCTTATCTATGAAAGAAAAGGTATTGAGTAAAACCGCTATTATAGTTTCTAAAAACTATTCAATGTTGAGATTGCTTGTACAACGATATCAGGTACTCTAATAAATTTCCTCATAATCAGTCTCTTCATGTATATCATTTATCATATGAAAGCAGTAAGGAGAAAAATATTAAGGCAAAGAAGACATTCTGTCCTAGTATTTATAAAAATGTTTACCTAGACTTGTCTAATTTTTTTCATAAGTTCGGTCATTCTGAGCCAAGATATTTATAAAAAAAACTGCACTGAACAGTGGTAAGGAAAATCTCAATTTTCTTCAATGTAACTAAGAAGAAAACTCCTTCAAATGATAGTTTTCGCTAGAACTGTTAGTTTTCGCGATGTGTCATCAACAATATCTTCTGATGAATTATCATCATTTTAGTGTGTTTTCAAACTGTTTGTTTGGTTTATAAAAACTATGTTTTCACCAATTATTTAATTGGATTAACAATAGCAAACTGATTCATAGTTTATAATTTATATTCTAATGTTATGTCTTTTCATTGTTCGAGGTTATTCTAACCTAAAATCTTCATACAAAAAAAAACAAAAAAACACACACACACACATGTTTATTCTAAAATTTAAACTTTAGTTTGACGTGTAAATCGAATTTGTTCGGATGGTACAAAACGTTCTATTGGAGGAGCTTGTGTTAATATAGGATTTTGTTCATTTATCTTTTCATCTTCATCAAATTTTGATACAGTTTTTATTTCAACTGTCGATGATGTAAGAAAACAAATGAATGTTAATATCAATATAAATATAATACATATATATGATGTACCTAAACGTATATCTAAATCATGTTCAAGTTGTTTAATAATTAAATCTAAATCATTTGAAAATTTATAAATTTGTATACGTAAATAATGACGATGCATGGATTGAAAAAATTCTAATGGTTCATTAAAACGATTTGTATTCTGTTGTATTATAATGATAATAAGAGATAATAAAGAAATTAGAGTTAATATGATTGCAATCAGACGAAATTGAATATCATCTAGAGAAGACATCTGACAATGATGACAAAATAACCGAAGAAGATTAACAAAAATAAATAAAACTTGAAGAATTAGAATTAAAATAAGTGAAGTGCGAGTTATGCTTATATAGGATGGTTTTTGACAAGTGCATTTTTTTGATGATGATAATGAATTTGAAAATATGCATTGATGATGATATTTTACATTATGGCAAAGTCCATAATTAGCTTCATGAAATGAAGGTAAAAGATTTCGACCACATTCACCTCCAGCTATGCAAACAGTTAATAAACCATATGAATGTGTTTCACCTAAAAACCAAATATTAATTAGTTTATTTTTACTTTAAATAAAATTAACATACCTCGATGATAGAGTAAATCATAGTATTTATCAACTTCACTACGAATTAGTGGATCTATTTGATCATTTTCTGAGATAATTATAGGTATTGATGTTGAACGAAGTTGAACATGTTTCCAATTAGGTCGATAATATGCAATTAAACTTAGTATGAATGAAATCAAACTAAGAATAAGAGATAAAGTTATAATATTACGTGCGTGAGATAGCTTCATTCATTCAGACAATTATCTGAAAAAAAAACAAAGAATTTTATCAAGTGTTTTATGTTAAAAGAAAAATAAATAAGTTAAAAATGAAATTTTTTTTCGAGTAACTAATATCCATTTCAAAATACGAGAGTCCTGAGTATTTTTTGAATAACTTTTGATAGGAACGAGATAGAAAGCTGCGATTTTCACCATTCGAAAGAGCGATGTCCGGATCATTGATCGATATAGAACTCATTAAGACGAAAGATGTTTTTTTTTTATAGACATCTTCTGATCAATACTTTTTCCTTTTCGTATTTTCATCAATTTTCACAATAATGTCAACTCAAATTTTGTCAAAATGTAGCTCGAATCGCACTTTTTTTCGCTATAAGATTAACATTTGTTTTTTTCTAAATCCACATACAATAAGAGGTTGAGAGATAATGAAAACTATGATAATTTTATAGCGAAAAAAGTGTGATTCGAGCTACATTTTGACAAAATTTGAGTTGATATTATTGTGAAAATTGATGAAAATACGCAAAGGAAAAAGTATTGATCAGAAGATGTCTATAAAAAGAAAAATCTTTCGTCTTAATGAGTTCTATATCGATCAATGATCCGGACCTCACTCTTTCAAATGGTGAAAATCGCAGCTCTCTATCTCGTCCTTATCAAAAGTTATTCAAAAAAATACTCAGGGCTCTTCTATTTTGAAATGGATATTAATTAAATTTTTTCCTTGGGAAAAAAAGAAACAAACATTCGTTTATATGTATGAAAAAAAATCCTACTGTATATGACATACTAACGCTCATATAATTAGCAAGTCCACTGACAGGTATGTGTACGTTGCTTATAAAAGGATAGCACAGGATGTATATCAACATTTGTGTCAACTCAGCGAGCAGCGATGTTTCTCCTTTTTTTTATTATTTAATACACTATAAATAAATTTGCTAGACAAGAAAAAAAAAAGGGCGAGAATATGTAAGTCACGTCATCATTTTCATGTAATAGATAAACGTGTTCCTCAATGAAAAGAATGCTACTTTTCCTCACTGACCTTCTCAAATATAAGTGTTAAATCTAAAGAAAAGAAAACGAAACGACTACGTGATGAATACTATTCTGTTTGCATATTGACTTTAAAATGAATCACATCAGCATATATATATTCGATGATCGCATCACTTCACCTGTCAGATAGACTATAAAATGTGATAGTCCGATTAAAATGCATCGCTGAGTGTTGATGCATATGCATATATATATATATATATAAACTGATATCTTTCATACGTCAATGCTCGAAGCATATACAAGAATGAGTGAATAAATGATCACTTTGTCATCACTAAAGATGAATATGTAAAAAAGGAGAAAGGATATGAACTTTTTTTTTTATAAAGAATTTACTTAAGGAAACTTTTTTTAATGTTGTAATAAACGATATCATTTTTCTTCTTTTGTTTTTTTTTGTAACTGATCGCCTAAAGAAATAGGAAGAAGACGTCATATATAAAAGCAGGTGTAGAATATTGATTAAAAAAATTGATAAATGAGTGTAACCATGCTTACAATGATTGTTTTCTTTTTCTTTTTCTTTTTGGCTTTCTAATATTCGTCGTTGTTCAATAAAAGAAAAATCATTGATGTATTCAAAAGTAACCATGAAAAATCTTCATTAGAATTCCAATGACACTTCTAGTATAACTAAATTGTTAATGATTAACTATGTGCATGTATCACACAAACAAACATTGGATGATTGTGAGAACGATAGACAAAAGTGAAAAAGAAAAACTAACCAAAAACAATATTTCATATATAAATGTATAATATACTATATGGGTATCAATTTTTGACTAAGTTATATACATATGATCATTTTCTTCGTATTACTTGACAAGTTCGAAAGTCTGTTGAATATATTTTGATAAGATCATTAGAACAAGAGCAAATACAGTATTAGACTATTTATCATCATCATTGTCATTGTCCTTCCAAAGAAAAAAAAAAATGACAGTCTTTGACGCTTGTTTGTTTTACACAACAGGCAGTCAGGCAAACGCGTCTTTAGTATATGTATGCCATCAACAAGGAATCAATTTCTTCATTTAGTAAACATCGATTGGCATTTGTGCTCACATTCTTTCTGTCTCTTTTCTCAAGTGATAAATGACAACAGTATGTATGTTGGTATATTTATCTCTGATCAGTTAACATGAAACACATTGTTTTATCCTTCATAATCACACATAAAGTAGGAGCAATTTAGAATAAAAGGTCATCACATTTTAGATATACTTTGTTAACCATGAACGTCACACATCGATAGATTGAATGACAATATTTAAGCTAAATATATGCGTATCATATAATAGATAAAATTCAATTAAAGCATGAATGCATATTTAATCAATGAACATTTGATAATGAACAAGTAGGAAGACTTAATTACAAACTATTATATTTCTTTTAAAAGATGTTAATTAGAATTTTATGTTCCTTTAAAAGAAGCAAATTCGTGAATGAAATATTGTAATTGAATGAAAATTTCTTTATTTACATTGATAAAATAATACAAATATGATAGAGTATTGTTTAAGAAGAATGGTAAAATTGTGAAGTGTAAAACAGAAAATGGATAATTTTATGACTGATTAATATCAAGTTGTTCACAGCAGGCGTTATTTTTATGAAAAGATTTGTTTCTATTTAATGTCACAGTAGTTCTTATTAAAATCTGTAAAAAGCTTGCACGTCGAAAAGTCCCAGCATTCAATAAATTTCTTACTTTATAATACCATTCTTATTAGAAGTATATCAATTTATAATAGGTGTTAAAATAGAGCACTATGTATTAAAAAAAACCAACATTAATCTTTCGCAGTAGTTGGAATTTTTTGTATCAAAAATTCGTATTTGCTTCCACAGTTACATTGTCTACAGTCTGTCTCTCATTATAACAGACAGGCTCGTTAGATTCTTGTATCACACTACACTTTGAGTACAATTCGATACATGCATTTAGAGGAATAATGTCATCATCTCATATATGAGATATTCGCAAGCAAAAGTGTTAATAAGAAATTTATTCTTTCAATAAATATTGCAGAATTTTAGAATAAGACTAGTTACTTAGATTCAAATTAACGAACATACTGAGAGCATCGAATATTTTCCTAGAAGAACAAAGAAGCAGGATGAATATCTTTTGATAGAAACAAAAATGGTAATCTTCCGTCAAACTTTTGAATGTATTATCGCTATGAATTTTTTCAGAATGTTCATGTTAAAATAAAGATTTACTTTTCTGATTCCATGTAGTATCTGATTTTACAAGAATTATGTCAAAATTTAGAGTACCTTGTGACTAATATGTCACAGGTACTTTCGAGTATTGATGAAGTCCTGGAGAAATTAGAAATGAAATATTTCTAAATATTGAATCAACTGATCTATGAAAACATTTTCAATGTAAAAAATTGCGTATAGACTGAAAACCTCATAGATTTTTATAAGTATTGATGCATCGAGATAATATTCATCATGATACTCAAACAAAATACCAATTTTCATAACCTTGGCATTGATGATTTCAATGTCGAAAAATAGTCAACTTGTTTTTTTTCTGTTCTTAGAGAAATCGAATAGCAATACTTTGATAAATGAAATATCATGATATTCATTAACTATTACTCAAAAATCAATTTTACAAGTAAAGTTTCATAGTGTGTAATTCATACCTGATAAGCTGTTAGAACCATGTAATACGTTTACCTACTTATATTTGGCGTCATCTATAGTCTGATCTTAAATAATATTTTTATTTAACCTTTGAATAAATAGATTGATCTATATAAGTTTATATTAATATGTTTTAAGAAGAACTCAAGCAATCATTTGATTCGACATACATTAACGACAAATCCGAGCTGTTGCTACTCTCGTGGTAATCTTCACATGCTTTTTTTTCTCCGCAGCTTACCTTTTTCGTTCTTAAGGAGGGTCCAGGTCATTTTCTATAATCAGCTGATTATGTGAGTATAGATATGAGGATGAAAGTAATTTCAATTGTTTTAGATCATTTAATTATCTTTATATTATATATGCATACGTCATTTTCATTAAAAGTTTGAAATAGTTTTTTTTTTAGTCATGTCACTTTTGATAGATACAACTATTCTAACAATATCTGAAGTATGTTATTTTTTACGCTAATTAATAATAATTATTATTAATTAATAATGTGAACTTTTAGATTGTATTTTTTATTGGTGGTTATTTATTTTTTGTTCGTCAATTAAGTGAAAATTATGGTGTACAAAGTCGAATTGTAATTCTTTCATTTGCAGTTACGTTCGCATTAAGTTGTATGATGTTCGAATTAATTATTTTTGAAATACTCGCTTTCTTAGAACCAACGTATGTTTTTTTTTCATTCATACAGGGGTGTCTCGAACAGTGTGTTATCCAGATTTTTGTTTTTTGGAGGGGCATTGAAATACTTGGAGTGAACAAAAAAATTATTTTTGGAGTACAGACATATTGTACGTGCTACGATAAGCGTCAACTCTGAGAGGATCAACTTGATTTTCGGAAATCCGCAGGACTTGGAGGAGAAAAATTAGATGACTCATAAAATAAAAATTTTCCAACACGGGAAGCATCATAGTTACCAAAGACATTCCTGTTCTCAAATTCGTTTTCATTTTTGAAAAATATACTGAATTCATTTAGATCACGATATCTTCATTGGCGTCTTGGTCTTTATTCTATGCTGTTTTTACTTGTTTTTCTTATTCCATTATATATTGCATATTTATTATTAAACACAATTCAGATCGGTAAAACTAAAAATTAATTTTGTATGTGTTCTTTTATTTCATATTGTTTTTTTTTCCAGTGCGAAATTTTCGCCTTGTCTTATTTTTTACATTGATTACATGGTGCTTTTATTTATATATATTCTGGAAATTGGGTAATCCATTTCCAATATCAAATCGACATGAATTTTTTAGTATCGAACAATGTGTTAGTCGAGTAGGAATTATCGGTGTTACAGCTATGGCTATTCTAAGTGGATTTGGTGGTATGAAAAAATCATTGTTAAAATTTATGACAAAAAAAAATTGTATCTGTTTTTGTTTTGTAGCTGTCAATTGTCCATATACCTACATGACGTATTTTATTAAGGTAAGCTTGTAGAGAAATGATTAAAGTGTTTTCTTCTTCATAATTAACAGATGCACTAATAGAATTTGAACAGTTGTTCTATGAATATTAATACGATTTTGAATTAGTATTCAAATCATGATAACAATAAATGTATTAAAGCCGATTTTGATAGCATAAATTAAAGTAAATAAATGAAGAATATCAGATTGTTTAAATATTTAGTAAAACAACTATTTTTTTTTCATATATATTTCTAGTTTTTTTGAATATTTGAAATTCAGAAGTTTAGCGAAATTTGTTTTTTAAAATATTCATTAATTCACCACGAAAAGTTCAAGATGAACAAAGCTATAAAATAAGTTTCTGTTGAAGCTTTTCCTATTGATAATATCATTTAACTCTTTGTTAAAAACATCTTTTGATGTTATTTTCTTTCTGAATGATCGATTTAATAATACACTAAAGAGCACTTTGGATGCATTATAAATACCGCCATCATTTTCAACCTTTGTGATGAATGCCTTACTAAAAAAAGTTAACATTTTTCGGATAAATAGATCTTCATGAACAGAGCAAAAGTTATCATTGACTCCAAATTCTGAAATGCTTCCTTCTCGAAGATATTGAGCGCATCAAAGCTAAAAGTCACATAACTAAGCGTATCGCTTTCTCAATTCAATATTCACATATACTTTGAACTGTTCTGTATAACTGCTATTTTGGACCTTCTGAAACAGTCTAATGATAGCTATTTAATCTTATTCCATAGAGAGCGAAAAAGCCTAACTCAAATTAATTCTTTTTAAGTAGTCGAAAAATGAAGAAGTATTTTGTGCTAAGACTTTTGCGTCAAAGGTTGTAACACTATAGTAGAACTAGCGAGAATCCGCATAGACTCCATCCTGGTAGAATTCATCATATCGATCTCGAACTCAACACGGTCTATTCATCTGATAAATGCTTAGAATACGCTCTCCCAAGTGTTTATGTCAACATTCATATGATTTTGAAAATCTATACTCATACTTTTTATTTCTTTTTAGGCTGTTACCGAAAAAGAAATAAGTGATGCACAAAAACGTTTAAAACAAGTAATGGAAATCGTTGCATTAAAAAAAAAACGTATTGCTGCTATTGAACATGAAATTTCTCTTAGAGCAATAGCAGCATCATTAAATTCTAATAAGCCATGGAATTTTCTTCGACGTACATGGAATTCTTGTTTAACATCACAATTAACAAATCAAACAACATCATCATATAATAATATATCTTTAATTAAACAAGATATATCAACATATGAAGAAATTTATTCACAATTATATAGTGATTTTGTTGATTTACAAACTATACAACAACGTATTGAATATTCAAAAACATTTAAAGGAAAATATTTTCATGTCTTAGGACATTTTTTTTCATTATATTGTATATGGAAAATATTTATTTCATTTATAAATATTATTTTTAATCGTGTTGGAAAAGGTAAATTTGAAATTTTTCTATGTAAGAAAATTTCAAAAAAAAAAAAAATTATTTTAGTTGATCCAGTAACAATAGGTATTGATTTAACAATACATTATTTTAATTTTGAATTTGATGTTAAATTTTGTTCTCAATATGTATCATTTATATTAATTGGTATTATTGTTGTAACAAGTATTCGTGGTTTATTAATTACATTAACTAAAGTTTGATTAAATAATGTTTATAATAAAATAATTTTTGTTTTTGTTAGTTTTTTTATTTTATATCAAGTCGTCGATCTGCAAATGTTATTTTTTTATGTCTTGCACAATTAATGGTAAAATACAAAATATAATAAAATTTTGAGAAATGAAAAATTGAGATTTTTATAGGGCATGTATTTTATATCATCAGTGCTTCTTATTCGAATGAATATGCCAGCACAATATCGGTAATTTAATTGAGAAAATAGATTTTTGTTTTTTTTTTAAATTTATTTATTTAGACATATTATTTCGCAAGATCTTGGCGATTTACAATTTAATTTTTATCATCGTTGGTTTGATTGTATTTTTTTACTTTCTGCATTACTTAGTATTTGTATACTTTATTTACATTATCGATCATCTCAACAGTCACTTTCATTGTATGATAAAAATTTTGAAAAAGTAATGAAATTATAATAGATAAATAAATAAATAAAAAAAAAACTATAATCTTTTTATTTCAGATTTATGCGTAATAGTGGAATCATTTCTTCCGTCCACAAGTTTATACTGTGATCGGACGATGCATTTATCGTTATTTTCATTAATTATTATTTTTTTTTTGTAAAATAAAAAAATATATTTTTTGAGAAGAAAAATAAATTTATGAAATCGAAGAAAACAAAAATAAAAGATTTAATATTTTTTTTTCATGTATATATAGCAATGAAGAATAATCCAATAAGTAGAAAGCATAATCAGTTTAAATGAAAACTATATGTTTTGGTCAAAAGTGATTTTTTTCAAATGTCATGGTAAATATCTAACTATTACAGAGTAATGAGATATATGCATGATAGACATATATGGGCAAAACCAGTCAAAGTAAAACATGACTAAAGGTGTGCGGAATCAAGTTATTTTTGTTACAGTAACTTCTTTTCTAGTACTTCATGTCATCGTCTTTATAAATCTAATCAGATTTCAGTATAGAGTAGAATGTTTCGGAATTGATTCGTATCACATCTAAAAAAAATAAATCTTCAATGCACGTTTTTTAATTTAGTCGACGACTAATATTTTTTAAGGTCATCTCTCTTGAATTGTATTCTGATTGGACGGATTTATAACAAACTTTGCTTAAAACTATAGAATATTTAGCTATCATTTTTAGTTCGAGCCCCAACACAACGTAAGATTTTCATTCTATACATCTCTAGATATGACCATCTTCAAATTTTTTTTGTACGGAGTTCTATATCCTTATGATGAAAAATTTTAAGGATTCTGGAATATATTCCATCCTACAAGAAAAAATTTTTTCACCAAAACCAAGTTTTTAGAGATCTGATCATGTATCGGAATGAGACTTTCATTGAGAATTCGTGTTTAGACTTCTTATTCAGTTACAACAATATTTTTTATTTCTACATTGGTACTCAGTCACGACGCTAACAATGTCTAAATTGAGTTTTTTGAAAAACTTTCGAATGTACTACTGTTTACAATATAATGAAATACGATGGTTATATCGCGTGTGTCAGAAGGTGAACTAATCATCTAAAACATCATAAAAAGTCGCGATTAATCTCTAATGTTTTCGAAGCTGATGAATGAGTAACTCTACTCCAATTTTCTTAAAAAATTTAAGAAATTTTCTAAGGAATCTTATAGAAGAGGATGAATAGTTTTTCCCTCCACCGTAAATAGAAAAATAGTTTTCTTGTCAATCATTGTTATCAACGGAGTTGTAAGTTGTTATCCTTCTCAACAAAACAAAATGTAATGACACTTATCATATCATCGTTCTAAAAATATTGCGATTAATCGTTGAAAGTGGCATAATTTTAAGAAAATGAAAATATAATGTGACTTTTCGTATCTGAACGAATAATTTATGTATTTAAATTTGTTGAAGCACTTCATTAATTCATTATTTGATTTGTTTCATCAGTGAGTGAGATAAATTCTAAAAATAATAAATAATTTTTTTTGTCTATTTAAATATAATTTTTTAATATATTTCTGATCGACGATAAGCCGGCTGTGTGTTTTTTAAATAAATCATTGAAAAGAAATGGTTTAATTAAAGCTTCTGCTCTTCCCTCTCAAGTCGATTCTCAATATATTGTTGCGTATTTTCATGAAACTTTCTGAAAATGTTCGACTCATAAAAATATACTATTAACAAGATTTTTACGGTACAGTAGACTTAACTAGCCGATTCTAGTTAAATGAACTCAGATTTTTCGTACAGTTATTCTTCACTCGTTACGAAGATTCCCTACTTCAATTCAATGACAATGTGTGATCCAACACGTACCTGTACGAAACTTAATGTTTTCTCGAAAATGTTTGCTAAGCCTGCTTCATTGAGAAGATAACTGCGAAACATATTGATGTTTGTACAAAAAATATGATGCGCTGCTCAAATCTATTAATTTTATGGAAAAAAAATGCTTGAGCCTACCCCATCCTACGAAGTCTGAATCTAGGATACGGCATTTGCTTGACTAAAATTTGTGGTTCTACCGCCTATGCGTCTTGAACACGAACTGATGGTCGATAAAATGTGAACTAACCTTACAACAACATATTCATTGTCAGAAGACAATGTTTACAATAATTATAACCCATCCGAGTCTTTATCTCTCCAATAGAAGGTGAACTCAAGCTTATCGAAACCTCGTGGCTCTATAGCTACATACTCGGCTATGAAAAAGGACCGCAACAGCAGTAATGTTTATAGTTTTCTTACGGATATCGTTTTGACCTTGTCGCTTGGGAACTCTAGAACAAATCATGTTTTGTAAGGGAAGCTTTCTACAATTGAGAGTTATTCTTATCATTCTTCAAATTAGACATCTTAGGGATCCTGCTTATATGATTAACTCAAAAAGTAGCTTGTTTTTCGAAAAATCGATTTTTTTTTTCGGAAGAGGCCTGAAATGAAAGTTATTCTTGAAACTATAAACAAAGTAAAATGCAAATTGTTTTAGTGTAAGTAACTTATCTTTGTCTTTGTATTTAAGTATTGAAATTTAGTTCGTTTTTGTCATGACTTAATGTGAAACGGAAAATATGATATACTGACGGCAAAAATTAGGGATTTGTAATTTGAGTCGATTTTCTAAGTGATGACAGATTACTTAAAAATCATTAAAAAAAGAATCATTTCTTGAGTGATATTCAATTAGATCGCATACGATTTTATCAAATATTTGATTCAAGGAAACATTGAAAATGGTAAGAGCAAATAATTAATCCTACAAATAATTTAATTAATATATTTAGATATTCTTAAAATTCATCCTTATTATTGGTATGTTAGTAACAATTACAGATGCACAATGTTCAATAGCTGGAGATCCAAAAGAAGTTGTTAAATGTGTTCAACACATCACATTAGTACTTTATGGAGCTCTTGCAAAAGGTTGATAAAATACTGAATAAAATTACTCTAGATATTTTCATTCTAGATCTGAAAATAATATGTCAAGTTGCCGCTGATGTCTCAGACTGTTTAAGTACAGAAATAAGCGACTGTGTTGAAGCAGAGGTAAAGAAATGTTAATCTTATCGACAGTTTTATTCGTAAACTTTCTATTTAGATTGGTATAGCAGCTCTTAATGAAGCTAAGCGACTTGCTGAAAACTGTTGTCCGGTCGCAAACAGTACATCCTGTCCAATACTAAGTCTGTTTTATTTGTATTATTCATTGATATTTTGTCAGCTGATTATTCATTTGTTTAGGTGGTAGTCATTTTGCCATGAATTCTTGTTTTGCTGCCGATTCTCTCCTTACGTTAGTGAATGGAAAACAAAAACAAATCATTGAGTTACAATCAGGTGATACAATTCTTGCTTATGATGATAAAACAAATAACCTTATTCCTACAAATGTACTTACAATGCTTGATTATCAACCAAAACAATACGGTAGAATTTCTAATTTCTGTTTTTTCATTATTATTATTATTATTGTTAATATTATATTTCATCTTTCAGCTGTATTCAAACAATTAACAACAGTTTCTGGTCGACAATTATCATTGACTTTATCTCATCTTCTTCCAACTGATATTCATGGTTATGTTATGGCAAAGAATATTCGCGTCGGTATGAATATTTATGTTATGAATGATGACGGTTTATTAGTTACTGAAACGATATCAAATGTGATCGATGTTGTTAAACAAGGATATATAGCTCCATTGACACAACAAGGCACATTGATTGTTAATAATGTTGCAGCATCTTGTTATGCAACAATCAATAACCATCATTTAGCTCATGTTGTATTAGCACCTATGCGTTGGTGGTATGGTTTATTTGGTGAAACAAAAGTATCGGATAAAACAATTGGTATTCATTGGTTTCCAAATATGCTTTATGAAATGACAACATTTTTAATGCCTTCAATTCTTCAGAACTAATAAATTTTAATCTTACTATGTCATATTAATAATCGACTAACTTTAATCATCTAATAAAAACATAAAAGCTAGATGCTTTTAATAGATTTCAATAATTAGATTTTTCATATTATGATTAAACATCGAGTAAATATAATGATTAAATTGTAAAAAAAACATGAAGTCCAATGTCATTTATCATTAATGAAAAAGAGAATGATTATTTTATTTTATTTTTTTATGCTTAAGACAATTTCTATTAACAATAACAAAGCTGAAAATGAAAATGAAATCTGCTTCACTGTCCCACGCGATAAAAAAACAATAAAGTAAAGAAATTTGAGCCGATGCTATTAGCCATTAATTAAATTTTGAAAATTATTTATTTGAAATAAATGTATTTAAATATTATGTAACAATAATACATGTTTTCAGTGCTGTCATCAAAAAGATGTTATTCAAATGAAAAAAAAATACATTTTCCATACTTCTTGAATGTTCTAAGGAACTATCCGTTTGTCAAACAAAGGATTAAAACAATGATGAATCATACATTTTTTTTAGATTTAATCAAAGTAGATCATTGAATATTCTTTTCACATGGATATTTGCTAATTAATCAATTAGAATTTCCCACATCATTTCAAATTCTTTCTGTTATTCAAAGTGCGAAATTATCATCAAGAATATTCTATATCATTTTAAATATTTTTTTTTCTATTAGTTAAAAAAAATAAAAATGAAATTTTCATCAGTTAAATACCGTAAAAGTATTTTGTATTAAAAATTAACAAGTGATCATGAACACAATTGAAGATAAACGACAATATACAAGAAATATTCTATAGAAACTGATTCAACAATGAATGCTCTTATTCCTGAATTAATTCAAGGCAAAATTGTCTTCATGTTGTGGGACGATTGAACCAATGTTACTTTTTGTCTTTTTACCTAATATTTTCTGTCATTGATAATTTGCCTACTGCTGAAATGATACTATTTGTTCGGTACTATACTTTTTAATTTATGATACTCTTTTGAACTTTTAACATTATCTTTGAAATTTGATCGATGAAGAATTAGGAAATCATATCTATTCAAGAAAAAAACTTCTAAATATATCATTTTTAAAGGTAATATAGATGAAGAAAAAAAAAATATGAAGTTTTTTTTCAAATTAATCGAAGAGAAGACGTCAATTTAAAATTAACTTTTTATCGCTCTGATCATGTTAAATATATATATTATTAGTAAAAATACTCAAAATATTTTATTGATAATAATAAGAGCAAAAGAAATATCATGCTAATAATGGTCTTTTCTTTCTTTTTTAATACTATTTTCTATGCATAGATTGGATTGAAAAAGACAAAAGCAGCTAGTAATTAATAATCAATGATAATTTAGCAAAGCTATTACAGTGAAAAAACCTTGATGAAAAATCACGATTATTTTTGATTATGAGTAGCATAATCCAGTTTTTTATTGGATAATCCGATTAAAATCAGTTTTAATCGAATTGGTGGATTTACAATCAACTGTATTCTTCTTAATCGATTAAAAGTCTAATACATTTAACTGGATTGATGAATTCCCCATTGCTATAACTAATTATTTTAATTCGATCAAATTTTGTCTAAAATTAATTAATATCATTATTCAACTCTACAATCAGAATAATCGATTTCTTTGATTTAATCGAGTGAAACGGATTGAAAAATTCCAGACATGTCAAAGGTGTTTTTATTGACAAGTCATTCATTTGAAAACTGACTGTTAATCGACATTACTCCTATTTTTTTACAACTTATGCAAGAATTTAACACTATCGATGTTCGAATAAGTTCGGCTTAGTAGTGATCTCATAGTTTCCTAACAATAGTTTTCATCTGTTCGTAACATTTCAATAAGTCCAAAACGTGAATGTCAACATACAATTACTGTTGACTCTGTGTGATTGAATTAGATGTAGGTAGATTGAAATTTATGAAGAAATGAAAGAGAACTATACTTCTTTTAAACATGTGACTGATGATCTCGTTTTCTGTTGCTTTCTTTGATTCTGTGTAAGATAAAACACCACAAATATCTATTCGACTGAGTAAGAAAATCATCACAAGCAAAGTAATTTACGGTGCAAAATAAAGTTTAGTTGAAGTTTCAAAGTTCATAAAATCATTTTGAAATACTTCTTCATCTTACATAGAAAGAAAACCAACGTTAGATCTCTAGTACTGGAATTTAAAGTGTGCAGAAGAGCTGTAGAAATTCTAGAATGGAGACGTAGATAGTATTTAATATTATTTTTTACATTTCTTGAATTTCAATCAAGGGTTGAAAATTTGCTCATATAATGCTCATGTAGATATCGGACAATGCTAGTACTCACATCACGAGAGACATCAGAAGTTGGAAGGCATCGAATTTATGTAAAATTTGGCTATCTGCAAGTGTGATATCCAGGTAGGGTTTCCAAAGTCATAAATATGATACTCAAGAAGAATGCAAAAGTATGCAGCCATCATATGTTGCTACAGCTCAAAAACCTATCTGTATCACATTTATGGATATTTAGAAAACCTTTAGGTATGATGGCAAGATTGAGCCCCAATGACACAAGTATAACATCCATGTAGAGCTGAACATGTTAAAGATCTGATGCTTCACTATGAATAACAAAAGTTCACAATGAGGTTCAAGTTAATCTTTGCAGCATTTTCTTTTATTATTCCAAACTTAACCTATGACTAATCTGACACTGGCGGATGGCACATGCACTATTGTCTTACATAGACGTCCATCAATTAACTGTTCGTATGCGCACTCATCAGTATATATATGAGTGTCATTTCAGTCATTTACAGCCATTGGTAGATACACAAGCAATGACGAAAAAGTAGAGATCGAAGTACAAGTTCATGGTTACTACTCTGTAAACATGTGCACGCATATTACGAAAAGTTCATACTGTAATTTATATACTTATGCATAAAAATAAAATCCTCCTGTAGTTCTACACATCTATTTAGGTGCAAAAATCCAGAAGCAGGGTTTTTAATGTTAGTCATGCTTGATGTGAAAATTCAATAAAATGAAATGATGTGATTATCTAATGGTCATGAAACTGCCTCTGAGTAAAATTTCAGATGAAAATGTCTCTGAAAAGTTTTCCACGAATAGCTAACCCAGGGACCAATAACTCATTAAAGCAGTTATAACTCTACTCAAGTAGACAATAGTTTGTGAAAATGCATTTAAAAATTGTAATCAGGTTTTTCTCGTTGAGCATTTTCACATCCCTTCGGAAAACATTAAAATTAGCTACTTTTATGATACAATTCACCGCACGAAAAAAAAAATCATTTCCATTAACAAAAATCACCTTTTAAGCGTCTTCACACATTATTTACTATTAAAGTAGCTCATTTTAGTTTTTCTGAATGGACAAGAAATCGTTCAAGCAGGAGCCAAGATCATGACCTTTAAACGCATTTTTAGAAATTCTTGTCTGCCTGAGTAGTTGAATAACGCACTTTTATTGTTTTTTAGTTTCACTGAGTCTTAGTTATAGTGAAACTTCGAGAGTCGAACGATGCTTTGAGTGTTGGATATGTTTCCTTGCGAATAGCATCAATTAACTCAAAATTTCTCGTATAGAGTGATAAAGATGTATTCAACTAATGAGGAAGCATAGGCAACTGTCGAACGTCGCTTGGCTTTATATTATGACTACAAGTAGATTGAAACACTTTTTAAATTATGCTAACTTCACTATATGCTTCTTTTCGAAGGCGTGGAGTAAGTGTACTTTATCTTATCTTGAATAGAAAAAGAATGTGTGTGTATAAAGAGAATAGATATATATAAGGTAAATTGCAGCATGTTAAGTGAGCGCAAGGAGTTTTATCTTTGTTTATGTATTTTCATTCTCTTTCGTTCTTTCTTTCTTTCTCTTTCTTTATCATAACTATAATTGATTTTTTTTTCTCTGTTTCTTTCTTATTTACTGCTTTGACTCTAGTGCACATCACATTTATCATATATTTTTAATATTCTTAAATCATGTCCGATACACCATTGTATTCATTTCGTTTTGAACATACACAAATTGATATTCCATACACTAATATGATAATAAATATATATTCACCATGGACTTACATTATTACATTTGGATCATGTTTATTATATATATTTTTAATAGCTATGATTTTTCCGTTATTAGCATCAAAATTATCATTAAAAGTTAAAAATTTATTGTCGAAAATTCATTATATACTTTTATTCTTATATTCTTTATTTTCATGTATTAGTGTTTTATATTACATAATAGAATCAAAAGAAATAATGAATTGGTCAAATTATTTATGTAATCCAATACCTTCGTGGCTTCGTATTATATCAATTACTTTTACTATTTCAAAAATATGGGAATGGTTTGATACAGCTGTTCTTATATCAAAAGGACAATCATTAAAAAAAATTGGATTTCTTCATATTTATCATCATGCAACAACATTTTTATTATTTTTATGTGTTACGAATTTTCCTGGTGGAGAAAAAAGTGGCATGTTATTAAATGGTTTTGTTCATACACTTATGTATTATCATTTTGCTTTTCGTTTACCAAAATTTTTACGTCCAATGATTACAACATTACAAATTCTACAACTTTTAACAGTTACCTATATTTGGCATGTTGTACCACACTTATGTCAGAAATATAAACATTTTCCTAGTGAAAATTTCTTAGAATTTACTCTTCCTTATGCACTTGTACCTGTTTATTGTTTGTTTTTCTTTAAGTTTTTTATTGAACAATATCTTGTTCCATCGACAAAAAAAGTTAAATCTTCTTCACAAAAAGAAGAGTAAAAGAAAAAATTAGTTATATTCATCAGTTTTTGTTATACTTGTTTATTTAAGTGATTTCAATATATTGTTTGCTTATTGTAGGTTTGAACCAACGTCGTTTTTTTTGTTTTCATTTTTCTTATTTTCAGATTCTAGTAAAAGAAAAAGTAGTATATCAAAGATTAGTTAATACTTCTATTTTTAATTATTCTATAACATAGCCAATTATTGTACATAGAGACCATTAAGATTTACTATCAGTGAATATTTCATTGATTTTATTTTAGCTCCACATGAGACATTCAGAAAATATCGATCATTATCTAATATGACAAAACAGAATTTTTTATTTAGTGAAATTGAGAGTTTATCTAGTAGTTTCTTAACAAGCATAACTGCATCAAATAACAAACTGAAAATAGTATTCGTTATTGAGTTTCATCTAAAATAGAGGTGACATTTTAACGCATTATCTTGGTTCGTAGACATCTAATATTCTTACGAAGAGTTATATGTTGCACTCAATGCTACTCAGATATTAGAAACGCTTCCATCTCAATGACAGACGCTGCTCTCTTCACTTTTAAGTTCAAACATACTAAACTACATCGTCTTTGAAAAGATGTCAGACTAATCAAATCAATTTTCTTCGGTTAGTTTCAATTAAATGTCAAATGAACTAGCGTCATTCTTCTATTGAGACTGTCTAAGCTGATGTCAATTAGTCGTCAGATCATTACTTGCTATCAGAATGCTTCTTAGCTGTTGAGTACTGTTGGATTACATGTTCGGATACATCTTATTTGATCCTTTCGTTAATTCTAGCATCAATACAATTTTAGTCTTGTATCAACTTGTAGACATTTTGTCAGTTTATTGTTAATACCAACTTATTCGTTTATTCACGTTGAAAAAACATTGTTTTTATTTAATAAAATGTCTCTATCTTATCCATCCTCGTTCGCAAACAAAGTTCAGTTAAATTTACACAATAAAAAAATATTAATGATGATAAATTACTCGATATATCGATGAATGACTAGAGATATGCTTCTTATAACCCACAGCTATAATTAACTATGTGAGAAATTAAATACAATATTCTGACTATCTAAATATCTATATTTTTTCATGTTGATGATATCAGCTTTATAGAAAAGAGAAACGATCAAACTATTCATGATCACTCAATAAATACTTTCATTCAAATAATGACTATGTCTTAGTTATAAAATACATAGTAATGTTCTCTATTCGTTTCGAAACTTTGGCATAATCCTCAACCCTATGTCAACACGAAAAAAAAACAACCATTTATAGTTTTGTAGGACTCAGAGGAGCAGAACAAGTTATTCATTATGTTGACATAACATGCAGTAGCATATACTAAAACGACAACTACTTCTTTTCATATCTTAAGGCGTAGGAGTATAAAATATGTAAGAGAGCTATTATATGACCTCTGTATTTTTTGTGAAGCTACGCTCATTTAAACATTTTTCTTTCTTCAACTCTACTATGTGCGGTCGATTACTCTTTACTGTTGTTTTTTGCATATTTTTTGGGACTACTTTATCGATTCGATGCTATACGGGCACAGATAACAAATGTATATTAGCACCTGATATGAAAGATTGTGGTCCAGGAGAAATCTGTACATGTGCGAAATATCGTTTTAAATGTACAAAAGATGATCAAGCTTGTAGTAAACAGGAACAATCAGCAGAAATTACAAAATGGGCATATATCGTGACGTCTAAAAGCGTATGCTCAGCATTACAAAATCCAATGAGTGGTGCTTCTCATGTGAAATGTTGCTTAACTAATCGATGCAATCAACCTGATAATGGCAAATGTTCATGGTCTCAAAGTCGTCGTCGAGCTCTACGAAAATTTACTGATTTACTCGATTTTTAACGGTGAATATTTCTGAATAGACAAGAAACAAAAATAAAATCTCATTATAATACACTTTCATTTGCTTAACATATTTTCTATTGAATAAAAATATGATTATATATAATTTAAATCGCCATTATACATCACAACCAACAGAACGAATAAAAGATCATTCTTTTAATAAACTATTTCAGATATGCGTTTGAGTTGAGCTATGGAATCGTCGAATTCACATTTTATGATGATGCAACTGAATAAAAGATAAAATATTATTTAAAAAATTATAAAAACAATCATAAAAACAAACAATTTAGTGAGTATTGTTTAGATAAAAAATGCTCATGAATTTGAAAAGTCTATAATTATGAATAAACGCTAGGTCGTCTAATAAAGAAAAAAACAAAATAATTAATAGACGTAATGTTGAAAATGTCAATTCACATTATCCCATTTCGATCTGAAGATTTCATTGAGAGTATCAAAGTACGGTTTGATCGGATTTGACAATTTTCGAACTGACGAATTCTCACTACCATTATCGTCACGTTCATGTAGTAGATGAGAAGGAAAATCATGCGATAGAAATGGTACAATGGTTTTTGTGCTTTATTGTCATGATGTGATGGTAAGTCATTATATTGATGATCATTGTCATTCATAAATGATGGAGAATTTCTATGCAAAAGAAATGTATTGTTACTGAATGGTAGTTTTTAGTCATGACTAGTTCGATTTGAATGCATACGAATCGATAGAACAGTAACACCAAGAATCAACTTGAAAGAAAAAAAGAATAATGTCGAAGAGTTTAGATGTTGAGTATTCATACGCAAAAAAAACGATGATCGTATTTTATCGGTCAATATTCTACACTTGCTAACTTCTCGCTTGCGTTTTATTACTGTGTACTGTTTTATTTTTGGTGACATAAAATTCATAACTTTTTTTTTTCGAATATTTACATTATCAATAACTCGTTATTGTATGAAGCCATATATAAACAGAGTATTAATCATTTTACATCACTGTGGCTTTTTTTTCTTGACTCACGATGTTTCTAGTTGTTATCGTAACGATATCAATATAAAATGGATCACTCTATTCCATCTTAATTCGTTTGAGACAGGCGAGTACGTCGCATATTGTCGTTTTTATTCTCTAGCACATTGTTGATAGAATAATAAAAGCAAGAAAATGTAAAAAAAAAAACATAAAATCTAAGGTGTATTGCTTAATGAAGTTTGTTTTAACTGTATCGCTACATTTAATAGGTAACCTAGAATTCGATAATTCAATTTGTCATTTTCATTGACAAGAAAACATGACATAATATGAATTCCTTTGTAGATATCATCTGTAACTCTTTTGATTAGTGTTGTCAATAAATATGTTGTTCGGGTAGATGTTCAACTAAGTGAAATATAAAACGATGTGAAGAAAATTGAGTATTCAATAGAGGTGATACTTACTCTTTAGTCTTCCTTGATAATATAAAATAAAGATAATGGAATTATTTATCTTTGAAAAATACAGATAAGTAAATAATTCATCCCAATTCAGGAGAATGTGACTATGGTGTGGATGCGAGTATTGATATAGTTGAGTAGAAATTCACACTCAAACCCACACTCATTCACAACCGTGCCCACACCATCCCTCACTATTAATGTCACAGCTAGATGAATGAGGGTGTGGGGTGTCATTGTGAATGAAGAACAAAGTGAGGCCTATACCCACATCTTCACAACTCTATTCTCATACCCACACTTAATCACATCCACTCACACCCACAGCCCAAAAATCTATCACATTATTTATTTCAATCTAGATGTTGCATTTCTTCGAGCAATTAGTTTTTTCGATCCATAGAATACCCAAGCTTTAATATGGTAAAAAGTTGTTCAAGGTGTCGAAATGATAAAAATAAAAGTTTTAGATGAAGATCACATGTTCGATGAATTTATCAGCTTAGAATCAAAACTTAAAACACTTCTAGATCAAGTTAAAGCTTTTATACAAAAGCATAATGGTATAGCAATAATGAATGATTATGATGATGACGATAGAAGAGATGATCATGATACTTTAACAGAACTAAAGTTGTTAGAGACGATCAGTTAAGACGTATTTATTTTCACTTAATCAATCACCAAATTTTAAGAAACTAATATGTTGTTTGATATATAACGTAAACAAATACACGCATAAATACAAGCAAGTCTGATAAGGAAGATTAAGAATCAATTTTATTAATAAATTATCTTAAGATTTTATAATTCAATTCCATCTTTCATCTTATGATAGTTTATTATATATGAATTGACTTCTACAAACTAAAAAAAACTGTACTAATTATGCGAAAGAAAACTATGATAAGTTCATCGAATAATTTTTGTTCATTATGATTTATTTATTGATTGTCTTCAAAAATGGATAAAATTTGTTGTGCTTCGTGTATTCCACTTTCAAAAGCACCATGAATAGTGAAAAAGAATCGTGTATGAATTGCTTCGCCGGCAAACAATATACGTGGTAGCTATAAAACATATCAAAATCATTTATTGAAATTTAACAAGTGAGTTTCTTTTTTCTTTCTTTTTTACTCACTTTGCCCGGTATATAAGGTTTTTGCAATAATTCATGATCTTCTCGTGAAGATCGTACTGAATGATAGCTGTATGCTCCACAAATGAAGCGATTCTTATACCATTCACTCCTTCAAAAACACAATTAGATATTTTTTTATATAGATTTTCATTAAGATCTTCTACTAAATGAGCTGCTGTTCCACTTATTGGACATGCTCAAGTAGGTGTTGATGTATTCAAAATTATTGTATAATTATTAATATTTTCCATGATTGCTTTTGCAATATTCATATCAACTTTTTCCTTCTTAAGAAATTCGCTCAAAGTTAGTGATAAAAATGATTTGTTTCTATTTGCATGAAGAATATTCATTTCATAGATATCGTCAGCCCAAAATTTTTCACGATAGATTAAAACACCCTATCGAAACGAGATTATATTTGATCAATTCTTATCTTAGTAGTTTACCTTATTCAATAGTCCAAATCCAATATTTTCGATAGCTTGTTGTTTTTTTGTTCGATTAATTGCAATTCACTACAGAAAATTCGATGAAAATTTTCTTTCAAATAACCTAATGATGTTGTCCAAAAAATATGATTAGATTGGATCATTGACTTTTGTCGATTAGTCAAATTTGTAAATTCGACTATCAACTTCTCATGTCGACTATTATACATTACTTTTGTTACTTCACAATTTAATTGAATTTTATGTTCAGATATTGATGAACGAAGATATTCAATAAATGAACGAAATCCTTGCTGACCTAATTGTCGTTCGTCATTTCCTTCACTATCTTCAAATTCATGATAGGAACCAAGACTAACATCACTCAATGATGATGCACCATTATTATCCATTTCACCTTTGATTAACCAATCGATTACAGCTTGACATAAGTTCGCATCCTGGACTATTTCATTAACTCGTTCATAGACTTGTTTACTTTTGAAATAGTCCAGTGATGAAGAATAATTTTCTTGACCAGTGTTATCTACTATTTGATTGCATACATCAGATATACTTTCGGCTAATTCTGATGAAAGAATTGGTCCATCAGTTTTGTAATAAACAACGGATCTTTATCTAATTAATTACGAATTCAATTGGACAGTATTAAAAAACAAAAATCCAATTCTCTTACCTGATTTATTTTGATCATCGACAAGACAACCCAGTTGATTACATATATCGAATACTTGATTATTACCTTCGCCTTGAAGATATTGAGCTCCCTAGATTTGAAGATAAAAAAAAAACAGTGATTTGAAATGAAAATGAAAATATGTTGAACTAATTGACATGCATTGATTGTATGAACACGACCACGCAAATAAGATTACGCTTCAAGAAGAAATTTGCTTAGGGGAAGACCAGACTCGCTCAGAGTTTTAGCTGCAGCTAAGCCGGCAACTCCACCATCCACAATAGCAACGTTGACATGTTTCGCACTAGTCGCCATCCGATTTGAATTTTTTCATAAAAGTACTAATGTTCTTGATGGCGTAGAGCGCACCTGCAAATTGTGTACTGTTAAATAAGCTGAGTAAATATTGATGAATTCAACTGCATTTGTTGTTAATGTAGTTAGCTGAACCCGTTTTTTTTTCATTCCTCTCAATGACCACTAGAAAAAATGAAAGAAAAAGACAAAATTTAAATAAACATTTTCTTTTAACAGTGAGAATTGTGAGGGTGTGGATGTTGATGAAGAAGAGATTCGCATCCATATGCACATCCCAGTTCGAATAGGTTTCATGTATTGAAATGAATGGAAACCATATATAATAATCACTTTTCGAATAAAATCTTAGATTCGGTAGAATATCAGTTTGAGGTGTGAGTTTGCTCAATGCATGTGTAGAAATGGGTTGGGACATGAGTTAAAAGGAGACTAACACATAAAACCACATCCACACCTAATACATTAGATAAGACTGTATGCCGTTACATTTAATTTTCTTTTTTTCAAGTTTCTCTTCATGATCGAAACGGGACCAATCAGACCATGACTTTTATGGAACAACAGGCATTATTGTAGTCGAAAGAAAAGTTTTCTTGTGTCTACATGGAAACTTCATTAATTTGTTAAAATAGGACTCTCCAATAGGTCATTATATGAACGAATTATTAAAACAACGAAAAGATAGAAAAAAAAAGAATAATGAATTCAAGAGTAATTCCAAACTGTGATTTTCTTCTAGTGCAGACCAAATATGTAATGTTATATAAAGGATAAATCTGAATGTTTCAATATTAAAAAAAAAATCTGAAAAACATTTTCATAACATTTCACCGATCCAGTTCGAAGGTTAATAGTTGCTCCTACTGCTTTTTCTATTACTTTTCTTATGATGTTTGTTCACTATGTTCCTGTTTGAGATTAGTTTTACTGATAGACGTTATATTCGAATGATAAAATAGATAATGCTAAATCATGATATTCAAATATAGCATCTAGTGCAAAAATTAATAAAAAAAAATTCATTGAAAATGTTTACCAAAAACCATAAAAATTTTAGAATAACAAGCATAAAAATATCCTTTGCAACGTTTTTCGAATTAGAAAAGATTTCATCTAATCAGATCTATTCTATTTTTATTCATCTAATCCGAGTTTTACAATGTAAGGACAGAACACAATTGCTGTACAAGAAAAAACAAAAAAAATTCTTCATATGTTTTCTAACGGTTGAAATGAACTCTTTTATAATGTGGCTTGATATCTACGTTTTCTATTACTGTCAACAAAATAAAATCTATTCTCAGAGAGACTTTGCCAGAAGCTAAATATATTTTATATGAAAAAAAAAGCTCGTTCAGTCTTCTACCAAATAATATGATTTGAAACAGGACATAGACTTTCTGTAAGATATTGAACAAGACATTTATTTTCACGATGTAAATTCCAAATTGATTTTTTTTAATTGAGTTGTTTGCTGTTTATTCTCTTACAGGTTAGATCAATAATTTTAACACCATACGAAAGTCTTTGTTGTAATAAACATTTGTATATATGTACGGTTTAGAAAAAAACATCTCGTTCTTTGATCTTTCTGATAAAAAAATTAAGTCTTTATGACATTTTATCACAGCTTTATATCAAAAAGAAAATTAATGCATAACTATTGTCCCACTCGTTATTATAAAGCTCAAGTGTTGCTTAAATTAGGGCATAGTACTGTAAAGATATTTTCCATTAGTTATAGGCCTTCGTGTCTTTAGAATAGTTCTATAATAATATGAAGTAGTAACAAGTTTAATACTTGATTTCTCTGAATAATTTCTGCTATGTTTATTCGTAAAAAATTATGAAAATGTTTTTTTTTTGAAAATGAAAAATTAACTATAATTTTATACATTATCATTTGGTACGTAGTTGCATTAAAATAACTTTGACAAGTTGTTCTTCGTTGAAGTTGCTACCTCGATACGACACATACTTATTGATGTTTTCTATTCGTTTTGAAACCTTGAAACAACCCTTAACCATATGTCAATACGAAGAGAAACAATCAATAAATTTTTTTAGGATTTAGCGGAGCAGAACAAATTATTCATGATATTGACACAACATACAGTACTATGTAACAAACAAAAAGTAACTAATCCATTTCATACTTTAACATGTAGGAGTATAGAGTATATAAACGAACCATTATATTGACTTTATTTTTGAGAACCTATACTCTCTTTAACATTTCACATTCTTCAATTGTACGATGTGCCATCGATTACTCTTTACTGCCGTTTTTTGCTTATTTTTTACAACTGTTTTATCGATTCAATGCTATACGGGCACCGATGCTAAATGCTCGTTAACATCGGATATGAAAGATTGCGGTTCAAGAGAAGCTTGTAGTTGTGTGAAATATCTTACTAAATGTACAAAAGGTGATCAAGCTTGTAGTCAATGGGAACAATCAACAGGTGCTAAAAAATGGACATACTCGATGATTGCTAAAAGTATGTGTAACAGATTGGAAAATGTACTGATTGGCATTTCTAATGTCCAATGTTGTTCAAATAATCGATGCAATCGACCTGAAAATGGTCAATGTTCATGGTCGCAAACTCGTCGTCGAGTTTTACGTAAATTTGCTGATTTATTCGACTTTTAATGTTAAACAAAGATGAAAACACGAGGAACAAAGCAATCTTCTATTTTAATACAATATCATTTATTTAAACTATTCTATATTAAATAAAGAAAATTTCATTTGATCATATTTGATTTGAATTACTCTCACTTTTTTTTTTATAATTTAAGTAGAATTCACATTTTATGATGATATGATTTAACATAAAATACAACTTTATTCACAAAGCCAATTTAGTAAGCATTTTTCAGACAAAAAATGTACTACATAAATTGGAAGATCGTATAATAATCATACGTGATTACCAGGTTTTCCTATTAAGAAAAAAATGTTATTAATATATGTAATATTGAAATTGAATGTTTTGGACGTATTCTAGTTGTTTAAATTCTGATGTTTGAAAAATCTCATTAAGGAACAAACAACAATAGTGGTCAGCATTCTTTTAGTTTATAATTTATTCTCATCAAGACAAAATGTAAAATGAATACCCTTGATTTACAAAAATATTCCAAATAGAAATACAATAGACTCCAAACAAAATTAAGAACGATTAACAACGAGTTAAAAGCAAAACAAGAAAAATACATGAATAATAAAAAAACCCACATCATTTGACAGTACTCATCAAAGATATAAGACTGACACATTTTTATTTTTTGTTTAACAATATCAAAAATTTATCTAAAATTCAAACAATGGTTTAAATAGCTAATGAAGTTCTCTCTATTAAATACATTCCATACTGAACTTTTCATAGAGAAACAATGAGAACAAGATTCCTAAGAAGCCAAACACAGGAAGCTTCAGGCTCCAGAAGACTGTGAAAGTTATTTTTTAAGAATACTTTTTTTTAGAGTACACAAAATCCAGAAGAAAAATGACTGATCATTGCATTTCCTACGATCTTTCCTCAAAAGCTATAACCATAAAAAAAACTGCTATGATAAATTTCGTTTTGTGATGTTTATAACTTTTCAAAGAAAGGTTAGTCTTGAAAATTCTTCGTGTTACGTTTTTCAGGAACTTTTCTCTCGTTATGCATCTATGAAATTTTAACATGAAATGTTACTCAAACCATTATTTCAATTTGAGTTAAATGTCTAATATTGTAGAACGAAAAAATCAAACAAAGAAAAAAACGTTGGTCTTATTTTTTTCGACCAATACTGTATATACAATCAATATGAGTTGCAATTCATATAAATTTTCAAAATTAACATACACTATTCAAACATGTACATTTTTTAAAAAATTCCAGCGATTGTCTATAAGTAAAACCACTCGCACATGTCATGCGAAAATATCGGCGTTTAGCTTCGATCGGTTTACAACATGATGATAATGTTTCATTATTGAATATAGATGGACATGTACCAAAACATTTTGTCAGACGTAAACGTCGAACACTCCTACATTTAGTTCGTGGATCAATATAATAGCCTGTTTGAATATTCAGACCACATGAATCCATCAATGGTGATGCTATTGATGATGTTATTACTAAAATAAACACAAGATATTCGTTTTCTATTGTACAAAAAAAAAACAAGAGATTACCTTCGTTACATGTTTCTCCAGTAAATCCATTGAAACATTCACATTTGTAAGTTAAACCATCAAGTTGACATTGACCATGTTGACAGGTTGTTGTAGTGCATGAAGATTGATTTACTTCATTTATTTCACAACCAGGTAAGATTTTATGACGATAATCAACATCAGCAAAATTGATTGATTCATTATTTATATAAAGTGCATGAATACAACCTTAAACGATTTCTGTAGTGATAAGTCTTATCTAATTCAGTAGTAGAAGGTCTGCAACAAAAACTCAATCCCAGGAATTTTCTTTTTTGAGTTATAATTATTTTGGAAAACTTTCAAATTGAATATTATGCTCTTTCTTAGATCGATTTTTCGATTTTAAAATTTATACAAATCAAATTCTCAATGTAAAATAAAATTTTCAATATTGGTATTTGAGAATAAGAGATACTAGAAAATCTGATAATATCAACTCATTTTATAAATTTTAAACTGAAAAAGTAGATCTCAAAGATGATCTTTGAAAGATCGTACCATATATCTCAAAAGTGATTTGTTGTTTATCAAAGCACCTGCACGAGCATTGAAAAAAATGCTTCTACAATGAAAAATAGGGTATACACATATATCTTCTATATGTGTGTTTTAATGTGCAGAGGTCTGAAAAGCGATTACGGCTATACATAAGCATCACTATGTCACTCGATATGATGACTATATTCTTAATCTATACTACCTTGAAATGATGTTGCTTCACGAATATGCCATAATTGAAGAGCTCTACCAGATAACTCATTTGGTAAACCACTAATATATAATGCATTTATGGCACTTGTATTCATATAAATACGACTACCATGATTATTAATAAATCTTGAATAATTTTTATCAACGATTAAACTTAAATTTTGACCAATACTAATCAATTGTAATTCATGAATTTTTCCTAAAAATAAATTTTTTTTCAATTCAAATTAGAAGTGTTTTTTTTTTCTTTACTACCATCATGTACTGTATCATAACTAAATATAACTGAACCAGGTGAATTTCCAATATCATAACTAACACGTATTCTTCCCATAAATAATTCTGCAACAATATGCCCTACATATCCAAAATAAACAAGTATACCATTGCTTTGCACTGTACTAAAAATCATTGTAATATTTAAATATGGATATATATTTGGCTTAGATATTTTAATATATGAATTATTTGTATTTGAATGAATAGTTTTTAATATCATACAATAATCACCAATAAAACCCGAAGAACAACGACATCGAATAATCTTTAATGAATCTTCATAACAAATACCATTATTTGAACAAATTTCAGGTGTACATCGTTTTGATAAAGTTTTAGTTTGATTATTTTTAAATACTGATGATTTACGTTGAAATTTCGTTTCACAATATTTTCCAGTAAAACCAATATCACATTGACATGTATAACCATTCATATTATTAATACATGTACCATATTGACATGTATGATTAGAACAATCATTGATATTATTTGTACAATTTATTCCTTCGAAACCTAATGGACATTCACATCTAAAATTTTGAAATCAAATATTCATTTGAATAAAACAAAGAAAAAAAAACGATAAAAATACTTACTTATATCCATTATCGATTCTTAAACAATGTCCATTATTTTTACATGGATTTAAATTTTTATCACACCAATTTAATTTTCTTTCACAATATTTTCCTATAAACAAAATTTCATTAAAATTTTCCTACACAAAACTTCTAGGTACTGCCCGTTTGGAGCTAATATATGAAACTCACATATATTCTTTCGATTTATTATACTAATACAAAATACGTCAAGTGGAAAATCTCTCACAGACTAATTGTTTTCATCTAAGAAGAATTAATCATCAAGAAAACGATCTATCTTATTTAGTTTTTCTTTAGCATGTTTCTATTTGCTTGTTACTTATCATTTTCGTATGAAATTTTATCTTAAGCGAGTGCGAGTGTCACGGTAAGAAGGGACTATTCAAATCAATAATTACATTCGCATCCTTGTCGTTAATGCTGCTCAATACCTTTTCCAAATCTTATAAAGCTATGAAGAAAGAGTGTAGTAGCAAAATCTTGACTTGCTAATATTGCAATATGTTTTTCTTGAAAAAATATATTTGAGTTTTAGAAAATTATTTTATTTACCAGTAAATAATGGTGAACATGAACATGAATAATCATTAATTTTATCAATACATGTTCCATTATTTTGACAATGATTTGATATACAATCATTTATATTTATCTCACATTGAGAACCTATAAAACCTGATGAACAATGACATTGAAAACGGTCATTAGCAAGTACACGACATGTTCCTTGATGTTTACATGGACTATGAAAACAAGGATTATTAATTTTTTCACAATGTTCACCATGATAGGATGGTAAACAATCGCAGATATATTTTCCAATTGATAACAAACGACATGTGCCATGGTTAGAACAAAGATTGATACGATTTAAACAAGGATTACATTTTTGTTGATAATTATTTGATTCAGTTATATCTAATAAATGAAATATTTTTAGAAAGAAAAGAAGAAAAAGAAAAACATACGTACTGTAACATTGAAACAAAGATACCGGAGATGTAAGGAGAAGTTTACTTGCCATTTGAGGCGGAGCAGCACATCGAGCTATACCTAATTAATGAATAGAAATGATATGTGAATACATTGAGATAGGAATTTTTCAGAACAATACCATTGTCTTATTTTACTTGTAACTATTAAATGTAAAGAAGTACTGATCTTAAAATTTTCTCAATCAAGTCTCAAGACAAGAAGAATCGCAATAAGCAGACAAGCTGATAGGCCAACACGAAAGAGTTATGAGAGTTGTGATGGATTTTTAGCTATTGGATGGGTTTTTATTAGGAAAATTTAAGAAAACTCTTCTGGATCTGCAAGGTTGTCTAAAACTAGCTTACGTGATTCTAAGAATGTTCTACAAGTTTCAGTGAAAACGGCTATTATCTTCTTGAGATATTCTATGGTCAAAAACCGTTAGTTTTTAAATTTTGAATATCTAAAGAAGAAAATAATCGTTTTAATTGAAACTGCAGACTATTTTTAGAATCCTAAGATCTTCTTGTAGACAAAAACTCTTTGTTCAATATTTCCGTGAATACCCAGTTCTTTAGTAAAAATCCAACAGAACGGTTATAATTCTGTCAAGAAGGCCTATATGACTGGTTCTTTTTAGGAATTCTCTCAATCTTCAGATTTTTTCTATATACCCAAAATATGAAGTCTGAAGATGTGAACCTGTGTATTACTATCTTATTGTGTAGACGATAATGATTTACAGTAAAGAAAAATAAAATAGTAATATGATAGTTATTAAACACAATTGAATACTAAATAACAAAACTGCTGACACATTTACAAAATCTACAAAGGTACTCTACTATCACATAGGAAGGATCTTTTGTTTCAAAGTCTTCTAGATTCTCTTCATGGAATAAAGGTTTTGGAGCACCACACAAATATTTTGTATAAGTCTTGAAAATTTTTCTGTCATCTACATAATTTAATAATGTTTTAAGTAAGATTTCTTTGGATGTGTCTGCAGAAAAATCTTCGCAGATTCTGTACATGTATCAATCGGCTTTCAATTCAGTATTCAGTCACTTTTAATTATTACTTTCTACAAAATTAGTAAGTAATGCATGGATATAGTTATTATGCTATAGAATGTTACACCATTCTGTTCGTACGACAAAACATCCGATCACAAAAAAAGAAACCAAATATTACTATTTCGATACTTGTTTATGAACAAAACATGTTGCTTCATGTCTATATCCCCTTATTAAATAGATACATTTTTCTCTAGAAAGTTAAAAATTTGATATTGATCAACTAGTTTTGTCATCAGTATAAACAATAGATCGATGTCAGTTTTCATTGTAGACTTATTCTAAATTTAACTATATAAATAAAATTATCAAAAATGGATGAAAGCCAGATTAGCCTTCCTGAAACATAACCTAAGGATCCGAATCTAACGAATCCAAATTGGATTGGAAACTCTGCACTCAGTGGGCCCTAATTGTGATAGACACTAATCAAAGCCTGTTTAGCAATGAAGTCTCGTTACAAAATATGAGCCGCTTTCTTATTCCATTTTTAAAAAATTCAGCAAAAAAATGGTGAAGAAAGGTGTCTCATAATATATGTTAACAGCTTTCTTACCAGGTTCAACGTAGTCTGTTTTAATCCATGATGATAACCAGGCAAGATGACAATCACAATAAAATGGATTACTACCAAGTGCACTATAAACAAATGTCTAAGTTCTTATTTGATTATATTCAAATTTTCTTCTTACATATGTGATAAAATTGGTAAATCATTAAATGTACCTTCTGATATTGTTGAAATTTCATTTCCATGAATTGATCTAAAATTTAAATAATTTTCTTTTTCGAGAAAAAATTTTTCTAATCAAAACTACATACAAAATTCTTAAATTTTTTAAACCTTTAAATGAATTTGAATCCAAACATTGAATTTTATTATAGGATAATATTAATGTTTCAAGTCGTGTTAAATTTGAAAATAAATTTCCTGGTATAAAATGTAATTTATTATAACTTAAATCAATTCTTAAAAGATAAATAAGATGATTAGTTAATTCATATGGTATTTCTTCTATATTATTTGAATCTAAATAAAGTTCTTCAGTATATATTGGTATTTCTTCATATGGAATACGAATTAATTGAGCATGTGAACATCGTACAATACGATTATAGCATGTACAGTTCTGTGGACAAGAATTTGAATAAGATGTATCACATACATCAATTTCAGTAGCTAAAATAGAACGAGAAGAAAATTGTTCTTCATAATTCTGAGAAGATAAAAATACAAAATACAATATTTCTTAATGCTGACTCAGTAAAAGTTTGGAAGAATGGTTGTCAGGGATTCGTAAGGGAAGCGCTAGTTTATGATAAAAATACTTACGGTTGCATACAAAATCTTCATCAGTAACATTGACAATCTTAATGGAAAAAAAATTAATTAAAGATTTTTTTTTATATGATAGTATTTACCGGAATATTACGTAATTTTGTTGGTGACATACATCTTAAGATAGAAATACAATAAAATAAGAAAAAAACAGAAATACTTAAATAATTGAAATATTTACTCGGGATGATCGGAGAGGATTTTACTGTGTTTTAACCATTTCATATGACAATTACATACCAATAGATTGCCTTGAAGATTTCTAAAACAAAAGAATAAATTTAATATTTAAAAAAAGCTTAATCTTTACAAATCAGATAACAATTGAAGACGATCAAATGATAATGATGCAATATATTTAATTTGATTATTATTTAATGATAATAATTCAAGTTTATTTACATTTATAAAAGTATCATTTTTAATACATGTTAATTTATTTGAATCTAAATTTAATATTTGAAGATTTTTTAAACCATTAAATGTCTGTGTTGTTATTTTATGAAGACTATTGTTATTTAAAAATCTATTTTAAAACAAAAGAAAAATTTAGTAAAAAATTTTTCGAATCATAAATTTTTTATTTACAATTGATTAAGTGAATCAAATCCATCAAATACATCATCATCAATTTCTTCTAATTGATTATTTCTTAAATCACTATTTGATATAAAAAAAAGAGAAATTTCAATATATTTTACTTAATACTCTTCAAATACACATACAGTATACGAAGATTTTTTAATCGTTGTAAATTACCATCACGTGATATTCGTTTAATTAAATTATCTTGAAGATCACTAAATAAATATATTCACTAGACATTCTATTACTTGTTAGAAAATAAAGTTCAGAATTTTCAACAAATATAGTAGATACATGAATATTTGAAAATATTATTTAAAGAATATTCAGACACTTGGATAATAAAGACTATCTTTATAAAGAATATTTCAACAGATTCTTGAACTGAATTTTTGGAATTATCTTGTATTTAAATATCTGAGCGGTTAGCAGAGAAAAATCTAAATTAAGACTGTTAATTAACGAAGTCAATTGTTATCTATGAAGTTTGTAGAAAATGGCACTTCCATCGACTATAAGCAATATCATTAACAAGAGAATCTCCACAAATGATCCATTCTAATTTCAAGGATTTTTCTCGCTATAGATACTACCTAGTGCTCTAGTGAAAACTCTAATGGATTAGGATTTTTATTGTGATTTATTGTAGCCAGTGTAATTTTAATTCTGAAAGAATCATTCATATATGCTCTAGTGAAGAATAGTAGAATATGCTGATAATCTTTACTAGTTACACTGAACTATTATTTATCTGAGTAGATCATCTTGAAGTACATGTGAACGCTTGTTGACTATCTTGACTTCGACTGGATTTTAGTAGGATTCATTGTTATATTATGCATTCATAATATTTTATCGAATCATGTCCTTTTACATATGTTTTGAGCACACTTAGCACAATGCATTGATGAAGTCAGTCGATTATATGCAATTGTTCATCTTAGATTGAGTGATTTAGAATCTATGTCAATACTACATCGTGATGCATGGTATTAAAAACTTCAAAAATAGAGAAAGACTAGATAACTATAGTTTCAACTAACTGCTTTTTTTGTTTATTTTTTCTGTAATCAAGCCTTCTCAAGAGTCTTCATACATCCATGATAAATTTATAATAATTTCGTGTGTTACAATTATTTTGTTAATTGGAGTCCTCGCCAACTCGAAGTAGACAACATGCAGCAGACGTAAAATTGGTCAAGTCAGGGTTAATAATCATAGGTCAAAGACATATTGTGAAACCCCATTCACTCTATACAATCATTGTACTAACGATCTTTTCATCTTTCATAATAGACATTCTTCATTTATCACATTACTCACAGTGTAGTCGTAAATGCTGGTATATCATGAGGAATTTCTTGTAATTGTAATCCACGACATATTACTGTTGTTCTATCACATTTACATCCTTTAGGACATTCTATTTCACATTGAGCTGTATTTAATATTTGTAAATATTTCATTCGATCTAATTAAAATAAGCAAAGAAATTTATTTATCAAATAATTTTGTGAATGCTATTCTTTTTTTTTTTGTTTACTTTGACATCGAAATTTTTGATCTTTTAAAATACCGAATTTTTGTTTTGCCATACGTCGTGGTCCAGCACAACGAACACCACTTGTTTCAATTTGTTTTTCACGTAAATATGTATTTAACCATCGAAGATGACAATCACATATAAATGGATTACGAGCTAAATGTCTTTAAGAAAAATGAAAAACAAAAAAAAAAATCTCTTAAATTATTAAATAATAAAAAAATAGAAATAATATTTACAAGGTTTGAATATTTTTCAATGAACTAAATGTTCCATTTATTAAATTTTTTAATTGATTATCATATAATGATAATAAACTTAATTTTTCTAAACCACGAAATGTATCAACACGTATACAGACTATTTTATTTGCATTTAATAATCTATATGAATCGAATAGAATTATATTGTTAAAAATGAATAATACAAGCAAAAATAAAAAACGATAAAATCAAACAACATGCTATTAAACACTATGCTTACTCACAAGAGTTGTAAATGTTTGAATTCATGATTAAATACATCGAATGGTAAATGTACAAGCAGATTGTTCGAAAGTATACTATAGTCATAAGCAATAAATAAGAATAAAATGATTCATGCAAGTAATTATATGAAGGTTCAAAAAGAAAAAGAAAGACGAAAACTTTTGTTTTTAGAAAAGGATCATTCTCATGCTTTTTCAATCAACATTCTCATTACAAGACGGTAAATATGTGCTGATGAGTATTAAACATGCCTTATTCTCATTATATTTTTGTCTGACACTCACAAAAGTTGTAGAGAATTCAATTCATTGAATACTCCCGATGGTAACATTTTGAGATTATTTCGATAAAGAATACTAATCATTTATATATTTATATGTATAATGAAAAAAAACAATATATAATTACTTACAGTGAATTAAGAGATTTAAGACCAGTAAATGAATCTGGATAGATAATTGAAATGAAATTATTACTTAAATCTCTGAAATTTGAAAAATTTATTGAAAAAAATAAACAAAAATAAAATTATGACATACAAACGACGAAGTTTTTTCAAATGAATAAATACTTTTGGTAGTATTTCCGTAATTTGATTTTTTTCCAAACGTCTAAAATATATTTCAAAAACTTTGTATTACAATAAAAAAAAAAAAAAAACTTTTTAAACATTACAATTCAATTGTTGTATCTGGAATATTTTTTGGAATTTCTATAAGATTTTTATCTTTACAATCAACAACACCATTAAAACATGTACATGGATATGGACATACAAATACATTACATGTATAATCAATATCATCAGTATCTATTTAAAAATGAGAAAATCTATTGTGTTATTTAATATCGATTTCAAATTTTACCCATACGATTACATTGTTTTGCATCATCGATTAATAATATTATATCTTTAAAACTCCATGTATTAGTATCTTGACATTGTGTATTAAGACCAAGAAATAGATGAAATTTAAGATATTTTGCAAGCCAAAGTAAACGACAATCACAAACAAAATAATTATCATGTAATCGTCTTTAAGAAATAAAATAATATTCAATAAAATTACATATATATATTAATATGTCTATTACATCTATACTTACAAAACTCTTAAGTCGTTTAGTTGTGCAAATGGTAACATAGGTAAAGTTGTTAAATTATTAGAATTCAATGTGCTAGAAAAAGAAAACAAAAAATTTATATATGCATATAAGTAAAAATTAATCAATATAATATAATTTACAGAATCTCTAATCGTTGAAGTCCATTGATAGCTTCTGGTTCAATACATGAGATCTCATTATGATCCAATTGTCTAGATAATGTTTTTTTTTTAAAAAACTAATTAAAATCAAATTCACTTTATATACACTTACAAATTATTAATTTCTTGTAGACCTTGTAACATGCCTTTTTTAATGACTCGTAAATGATTAGAACTGAGATCCCTGAAAATAGAAGCAAATGTTTTTTTTTATTTTGTTTTTAAATATAATATACAAACATACAATCGTTGAAGTTGTTTAAGTGTGATAAATGTACCATCTGTAAAATGATTTAGTTTATTGCCATTAAGACGTCTACAAAAACATGACCATATTGTCTCTCATTTATCAACTATACCTATCATATATCTATCGTTGTCATCATCTCATTTTCACATCTTTGTCAGTCATTTATGTTACATAAATACACTCGATTATATTGACCGTCTCTCATTAGACAATTGCAATTAAAGAACAGTAAAAAAAAAATAGGTAAAATTATTTGTTCGTTTCCATAAATCTCTTTTATTGTGTCTGTTCAATGTAACAAACAATACATATTGAGACTAATGACATGATCAATCATACAAACCAACTGTTTGTATTCTTATTGCTCACTGCAATTTTAAGAATATCACAGCAGTAGTAATAAATAATTTGATGATTGTTGACCATTAAAACGTTTAGTATGATGATGATGATGATGACGATAGTATATAAGGAGTAAAGATAAAAAGCACTGTTTGATTTCAATTGTACTTACAATTTTTGTAAGGATATTAAATCTCGAAATGCATCAATATCAATTGTATGTATTTGATTGTCTTGAAGATTTCTATTTATGAAAGAAAATAACAATCATTTTAATATATTCAAAAGAGAAATTTTAAAATTTTCTATACATATGATTGCAAATTATATTTTATAATTACTCAAAATAATAACAAATCACTTTCTTTTTTTGTTTATATGTCTGACTACTTGACCTTGTCATCATACGAACATATTGAAGAGAAACAAAACAGCACTTAACCTTGTCAATAAAATTTAAAAAAAAAAAACAAAAAGAAGAGTTCAAAAGATGAGCGAGCACCTACTCATGTCATCTTATGTTCTATATGAAAATTAACAGAAACGATCAATCGATTTATATATTGTACATATCATCAATCATACTTACAATATACGTAGTTGACGAAAGCCTTTGAAGTCATCTTTTCCAATAATTGATAAATTGTTCCATTGTAAGTCTCTATGAAAAAAAAAAGAAAAAAATTATATAATACAATTATTTAGATAAGCATTTTGTTTTTCATCATGAAGTTTATTATAAATCATAACAGAAATAATAAATATTAGGTGGCTGATGAGTATAACAAGCGTGTGTTCACTAGACATGTACTAGTCTAATAAGGTTCCGGATACTAAATCGACCGGACATCAACGTGACTTCATAGCAGTCTGATTGATTCATTCAGCATCAATTTTCATAATTCCTATCCAATCGGATACTATTTCGACTTGGACATATCTACTCCTGACTTTCGCCTGCACGTCCTCATGATTAAAATATATATTTCCTTAATAATTCATAATCATGACATAGTGCTTTAATGACCAGTAATATACTAGTACTTTGCCTCTGTTTTTTATTGTTTATTTAAATTGGATACGTCAAGTCTTTTTCTATTTGTCTAAAGATGATATAATCGATAAAAAAAAAGAAAATTTTCAATTATTTTTTTATGAATTGTAATTATAGTTTTTCGTGAAGATTTCATTTGACTGATCAATAATATGTACTTGACTTTTTATTTATAAAATACCATATATATATACAATATAATATCTTTTAAACATCCTTCATTAATATAATGAGAAATACTCAAGTGCATATACATATCTCACTGATATTGTTTCATTTCATACGTCAAGATTAATATAAATACTTGCTGTTGTATAAATAGATTCGATGATGTAATATAGATATACAACAGCGAGTGAAAAAGAAGAAGTATCTGTCTACAAATATCTTTAGCAGAATTTAAATCAATCGAGACTAACTGAATAGTTGCATAACAATAACATACAGTTGTTAATGAAGTGAAGCAACGTAATGATATTTTTATTATGAAGGACATAAAAAGCCATCGATAGATTTATTAGGAAATATGAGAAACTCTTTTAGTCATTATTTAGATTACATCATAGAAAACAGATACCTAGAAGGTTCAATTGTGCGTAATGATATCATTAATGATTAACACTGATCTAATTCAATCATCAACGTTTCAATATATTTTTTAATATGATAGATTAAAAAAAAAAAACTTACAGTTTAAATACATTTTTTGATATTCCAGATGGTATGATATGTAATGCTCGATTGCTACAATCAACATTAGGTCCATGACATAAGCATACAGAAGGACATGCATTGATAATATGTTGTTGAAATAATAAAAGTATATAGATACTATATGATAATAAAAATATGATCATCGTTTTTCTTTTTGTTGTTGATTGGATTCAAATAGTAATTATTATAATAGAAACATATTTAATTGTATGATTCTAAAGTGTATCAACAGACGGCAACAACAAATAAATGTAAGAAGCAATGCGATAATTGTTAGAGAGGATGAGAAGAATAATGACGCTTTCTACACATACATATGCATTGAACATTCATCATCATCATTTCTCTTCTTGTGTTCGTTCTCTTTTTCTTTTCTCTCTTTTCATAAGCTGAAAAGAAAAGAGGAAAGAAAAAAAAAAATAAATAGATGAATTCATTTGTAATACTGATTAGTATAGTGTAATTCGTCGATGAGACGAGAAAAATCAAACAACTATGTTACAGACATTGTAACAATTCCATTACTATCGATTAAATAGATAGATCTTAAATTCAGCATGACTAATGATAAGAATATCTATATGGCATCAAGATAATCTTATCATTGAGTTCACGGTTCAGTCAAGTGAAGACGAGTAAAGACTAAAAGCGGCAAATCAATACTTTGAACGAAAAATAAAAAAATGATCGAGTATTTTCTTTCATCATTGTCATTTGTGGTAAATCAGATTAAATAGAAAAAAAAAGCATTTATTACATCGAACAGTTTTTTTTTTAAACAATCAGATATTGTACTAAATATTTCTATGCGTTCTGTTCATTCATTTTATGTATAGTTAGACATGATGCTTTTTAGAATAAGTATTTGCTAATCAAATACTTCGATGTGATATATGTTTGAACAAAAAAAAGTATTCTCACGACCACTTGTCTTTTTATACAAAGGATAGATAGACGAAAGGAAATGAAAAGTAATATGAAAAATGTTTTAACATATGAACACAGAAAATATTATTGAATAATAAATGTTTACTAAGTCTTCTTGATCAATCATAGCCGATTATTATTGTTGGATTATGGAATGTGTTCATTGATAAAAATGATAGACAGAGAAAAAAATAAATCGGCATCGAATAACAGATTTATTAATGAGCATTAATTGCCTGAATGCTTGGAAGAGAATTGTTTCTGAATAGCAGTACTCGATAGCTAGATAAACATTTTCTTTTTTATTCTGGCTAATATACCAAGGCGAATTGGCATTGATATTTGATGGAATTTTCAGAAAAAAAATGAAAATAATTCGATTTATTCAATAAAAACCTAATTCAAAAGTGTTTTTGTTTTCTTCGAATGTACTTGAGTTATAAGACAATGCGATATATATATATTTTTTTTTGTTTTGCAAAATAACCGCATGTATACACGTATCATGATATTTTTTATTAATAGGATAAGAATACAGAAAGAATTGGTGGGAAGAGAAAAAAGCTATTTTAATAAAATGCCTATTATCACAGTTATCAAATCGTCGTATATTTGTATGTATACATATTGAAAATTATATAAAATTAACAAGTATTTAGTTGATTCTATCTTACATAATGCGCATTATTCAAGTGTCGTTCGTATTGATTATATTTCTTTCTTTCATATTGCACGAAGTTAAAAGTAATTTAGCTAGTGAATTTATTCAATTTCTAAAACGTCTTATTCGACCAAATTGTTCTTGTTCTCAAAATGAATGTTGTTCAAAATGGGGTTATTGTGGTCGCACAGATGCATATTGTGGGGATGGTTGTCAATCAGGTCCATGTAAAATTTCATCTAAAACAATACATACTGGTTTTGACATAACACCAGAAGTTTTCGCTTGCATATTTTCAAATATTGATACTAATCTACGTGTTCGTCGTTTGAACGGTTTAATAGAAGCTATGAAACAAATGAAATGGAAACCAGTAAATAGTACAGAAGCAGCTATATTTCTTGCCCATGTTTCACATGAAACTGATGGTTTAAAAACTCTTGCTGAATATTGTTCTAAACAAGACAGTATGTGATAAAGACTTTTTTTTTCTTTGTTAAATTAAGAATTCTTGCGTTCGTTTGTATTTTTACAGCTTGTAATAATTATCAAATATCATGGTGTTCAATTCAAGCTCGTCCAAATATGAAGTATTACGGCCGTGGATGGTTTCAATTATCTTATCCTTGTAATTATTATAATGCTGGAAAAGCTCTTGGTCTTGATTTACTTAACAATCCAGATTTAGTTAGTAAAATAGATAAAATAGCTGCATCAACAGCTATTTGGTATTATAAAGAAACTGAGATGAATCAATTAGCTCAACAAGATAATTTTGGTGGTACAACTCGAAAATTAAATGAATATGAATGTTCTGGTAAAGCTGGATATCATATGCAAGCAGAACGAATACAAACTTATCATCGAGTACGCAAATGTTTTGATCTTCCAGAAGTAACAATTAATCTTACTTGCTAATTTGTTTTTCTTGAACATTTATCTTACGTTTTTTAATCATACGTATTGTAATACAAATAAAAATTGGCGTTGTTTTTGAACGAATTTTTTCTCTGACATCAATGAGAATATAAAACAAAATGATATTCTTCCACTACATTTATTATGGCTTGTGAAAGATTTAGAGAGAATAAAATCTTTCTTCAACGAAATATTTATTTGAGTAAAAGCTTTCATAATATTTTAATGATTATAAGACTTGTTTATTGACAATATTGCTAATAAAATATTCCGAAACGAAGATGAAGAGTGTATTGAGTTATATTCGCTGATGGTCCTTAGCTAAGTATGTTCTTTCGTGAATAGAAATGTGTGACCACTATGAAAAAGAGAAATTACCGAGACCTGAGTTCGCGACAATAGATAATCAAAAGTTGAGTGAATCAGGACTAATGATTAATTATAGTTAGATGTTTCATGATTTTTAGAGAACACATCTTCTCTTGCCAGTACTTTTCAACAACAGCTCATCAGAGAACTTTGTTTAAGGTTTATAGATCTCTATGTGTAGAGTGCAATCGCAACTAGAACAGGTTTACCCAAACTATAAGGAAAACTCGATCCCGAACATCTCTATTTATGAGTTATGAATATCAAAACGACAAAGGCAGTGATGAATCTATATTCAGATTGTCAAACTATTGTTTTTTGGATGTGAGTATGGATGTAGTTGTGAATCTTCTCGTCAGCCACATGTACACTAACAAATACATCTAGAATTTATTATTCAATGAATACCAATAGAGATATCATAGTTACGCATGAATTTATCAAACTATTGTGTCATCATTATTGCTAGGGTATGTGTGTGAATATGGAATGTGAATGGAGAAATCATTCATATCCACACTCTTCAAATAATAAGTACTGCAGGAAAATTTTATATGCTGTTGCAAAAAGTCATTCTCATAGGCTTGGCTTCTTTGAGTGTAATATTGGTGAAAAATAGAAAATTCTGCTTTTTCGATTGTTTGTCTAGTCTCCCCAGAGGAAATTTTTAAATAATAAAAAAAACTTTGTGCGCTTAAATATTTTCTTTGATATAAAGAGCCAATGAACAAAATGAAATCAACAATGACTGAAAAAGCCACTAGTAACAGAATAAACTGATATAAAACAAAAAAGAAAAGAAAATAATCAAACAACAAAAAGAAGAAATAAGCGTGTGATAGAGCAGATGTATGAGTACTGTTGTAATAGAAAACGAATACTGTTTGAAAAAAAACATGACAAACATTTTATGGTATCTAAGAAAGTCTTACAATCAACAAAAGATGATACCAAAATTTTTAAGCTGTTCATTAGACGTCAATCACTTGGGATGCAACTTGCATGCTTCACAGTTTTCGAGGCCATGTCCGCTACCGCTTGCATACAGATCAGGTCTACTTAGTGGATCACCTTTTACATGGATGAATTTGACTGCGCCTTTTTCAATTCTAAAGAGTGAATGATCAACCATAGTATATGTTCCTGGTACATGAGGCTGGAAATCCACCACGACACAACCACCAGCAGGTACTAGTGTCGTCTGTATAGCTTGTGCTGGTGCTGAGATGAGATCCGCTTCTCGCCACACCCTATCCCAACATCCACCGATAAGATGAAAAGAAGAGACTAAGTTCGGCCCAGCATTCACAAAAAAGATACGAATATTATCGCCTGGTTCGGCTAGCAAATTATCCGCTAATAGACCAATACTCTCATCGGTATGTTCAGGAAAATTATAACCTTCTGCTCCTTTTCTACCATTAAACAGTACATAGGTAGCTTTCTCAAGCATTCCTGCTTCGATATCCATGTCTAATCGACTCAGTCCTTTCAGTTCATTTTCTATCTTCTCCCTATTTACTTCATCATCAGGACCTATGTACACAACCGGTTCTTTTTCATCTATTCTCTCACTCGTGTATAGTTCAGCTTGAACAATACAGTATTCTTTCTGTGCTGGGGGCTGTAACCCACCCTCGGGCTCTACTAACACACATCCGTACATTCCCTGAGCCAAGTGTACAGGAGCAGGTGCCATGGCACAATGATACAGAAACAGACCAGCACGTAATGGCTTGAATATAGCAATCTTCTCTTGTCCTTGGTTGACAGTCAATAATGAAGATCCACCACCTGGACCTTCAACAGCATGGAAATCAATATTATGTTGCATACCACTTTGATCGTTGTTGGTAAAATGAACTTCTAAGACATCACCAAGACGTATTCGAATGATTGGCCCAGGTGATCCACCATTGTAAGTCCACCAGTCAAAACATGATTCTTCATCAATAGGTTTGGTACGAATATAAGTATCCATATTAATTCGTACTCGCATTGGACCATCATGAACTATCGGAGGAGGCATATGTGGAGGAAATATTATTGGATGTTGATAAATTTCGATATCATGAAGATCCATCGATGGTTTTGATGTGTCTAAAGTTTGTGGATTGAGTGCTGATTTAGAAGGATTCTGGTCTGTAGTTGCCGCAGTATTTGCCGCTTTATCAGCCAAATCAGCGTCCGCCGACTTGTGATGTTCATCTTCTTTGTTTGATTCGTGTTCCTGTTTTTTCCACGAAAAGAAAATGGATCCCATGAAGACGGCACCGATACCGATTAGAGCAGAGAGTCCTATGTATGTGTGAATAGTAGAAAACGGAAAAATTTCGTTGGAAAATGAATACAAAATAGGAATCTGTCGGAGTCAGCGAAGAGTTAACAGATTCACGTTTGTGAAAAATACCAGAAATTCTTTTAAAGATCAAGAGTGAAAATTTCAAAAGCAAAATTTCTAAAAAATATTCTTCATCGTAGTCTCTTGAATGCAATACAAGATCGACTCGTCAATCTATGATTGATCTTACTAAAAATGGAATACGAATTAGATGTATGTAACTCACCATACCTTTGTAATTATTGTGTTGGTCACGTGTAAATTGAGGTCTGGATACTTGTTTGTATACATGCGGGGTACTTTTAGGCGAATGAGATTCTGATCGACATATATTTTGAGAAGAGCTAGCAATGTTCATTCGTAGACAGATGCCACCATGGAAAACACGACGACTAGTCATGCGCAATGCAGTCAATAACATTATATCAGATGATCTAGATCTGCAAAACCTGATATTTAAACAATATAATATATGTGCAATGGTATGCTATTCGATTTGAAAGATAACAGTGAATCAGAAATGCATTTTCAGTTATAGAATGGAAATGATGCATGACAGAAGCTCAATGTGAGAAACATGACACACAGATGATAAATTAGAACACTGAGTTCGTTCGATTGTTTGCATTGACTGTTAAAAAAAGCTGATATTATGATTTTTTTTCATGATTTTGATCACTTTCGCTATTAACTTTTGCATGCAACTCATCTCTCCTCACAGTGATGTTCGCTGTGTACAATGTCGGATGGTCTGCGAGAAAAGAGAGGTTTTCTTCATCGAACAATTACTTCTATGAAGATGAATTATGCAATGTTTGACAAGTTGAGTATGTGTGACTCGAAACTCGTTAAATCGAGCGTCATTATTTCCAATAAATTTACTAAACAAGATTTTTCTGTGTGTAGGATTATTTTTCGAACTATTATAATTATATTACAAGTATCAGAGAGAAGTCATTAAAAAAAACAATATCGGATGACGAAATAGACATAAGAATCAAACTGACATGAATTTTTTTGAGTGTAACTACTATCGTAGCATAAAATTGACTTCTTCTTGCTTCATCGTTCAAAATTTCATATGTTTTTCTCTCGTATATTCCAAACATAATGTTTCGATGAAGCGTTTTTGGATTCTCGAACTTTCTGAAAAATCAAAAGAACTTAGAATCTACTCAGAAGTCTGAGCAGTTCGCACAAACTTTTTCTTTTTGAAAAATGTTCAAGTTAGAATTTTCAACTATAGTTTTCATACCTGGATCAGTTCATAGTACGTTTCGATTCGTTTTTTACGAATTCTCACTTATCGTCAAACATGTATGATATCATTTTCTAATAAATATTTATCACGCTATAGCAAAAAATAATCACGAAGGAGAATAAACAAATAGAATACAGCACATGTGGTAAAAAAGAACAATAATAATCATGGCTCGATCAATAATATGGTGTTCCTTTATATTCATTGCTACTTATGTATCAAACGTGAGAGAGAATAAGAAAAGCTAATAGGCGTAACGATAAGAGAATAGACAAAGGGTTATTAAGGGTGAAATTGAAAAAAAAACGTAGACTCATCGGTCAAGAACTAGCTATTTTCAATCGTTTGCTCAAGGTCAAAAAATTATCTAACACTAGGAGTGAACAAACTAAACTTTTTTTTGCAATCTCAGCCCAACACAATATTTGAAAAAGGTATTCGTGAAGTGACATTGAACTTCAACGATTTTATACTGCAAGACTCCGAAAAGTGTTCCCTTTTTAGTCAAACTTTTTTTTCTGTTCTTTTTCATGGAAAACCTTTTGATAACACGCATCAGTGCCATCTTTTCGAACTCTTGTCGTGGTCATCTAAATTTCTACTTGGCACGCCTAACTCTTTCTATCTCACCGCCCCTACTGTGTTGTATACATCAGATCATGTAAATACGAAAAAAAAATGCATATTAAATGTGACGATTTTAGATAGACGAAGAGCTAGTGCTAATGGAACTACGCTTTCTTGTATTTCTTCCTATCAAGAATCGCATCGTTTACATACAAAGCATACGCTTATAGACTCTTCTATGGAAGAGAAGAGAAAAGTAAACGATAACAAGGAGAGAAGATAAGTATAATATGGTATGGACAAAGTACAATACGATGTACGACGTAAGGCCAAAAATATAAGGACAATCCATAAGATGAGAAGAAGTAGTAAGAAGAGGAAAATATCATGCATACACTGCATGCTACGGATACGTTACATTAAAGCCATATTTTAGACTTAAAATGGTCTGATATTCGTCATCTGAACAAGTCATCGACTTAATGTCTTCTAAGTTCAAATATTCGTTTCAAATTTTAGTAGGTCAATGAGAGAAGTCTTATATTGTGTGTTTTGCACACATATGTATATGCATCTCTTTTACCAAACATATGGATTCATGAGTTCGTTACAAAATCAAATTCTTACGCTGGACAACATTTAATTTGGACACTGAAACTTCTGCTCTATCGAACTGTTTAATTATATTTTTATAGGAATGAATTTTTCTAATAAAATAGGATCAGAAATTTGAATAAATCGTTTTTTTTTATGATAATTTCTATTTTAATAGTAGTTTTTATATTAACGAATTTTGTGAAGCAAACATCTTTTACTTCTCAAACTATTTTCCCCTATTCCTCTTTGATATTCAACTTCATTTATTCAAATCAAGTTTCTTCATGCCTATTATCAATCATTTTCATCTATAAAGGTTCCTCTAGAGCTGAAACCAAAGATGTATTCTGTAAGTTCTTGAAAAACTCCACAACTCTAGCTTCAAAAATACTTTTAAGGATACTACAACAAAATAAAAGTGTTGGTTTTTTTCCGGTAGACGGCGTTAGAAGTTAAGGATTTAGTTGAAATGATGCTATGAATAATTGTTGTGTATTACTGATGCTGCTTAAATTAAGAAGCCTTATAAATTTATAGAATTTATAAATTCTCATAGTAGCTGTTTCGATGATAATAGTTCAAGAATTAATAGAGTAACTCTAAGCGTTCGTGTTTTTTTACAGTATTATAGTCAAATATATTGATTCACATCAATATTTGAAATCGTGCATTATCTAAAAATATTCTTACCTGATAATATTCTTCACCAAGCTATCAATGATTTGATTAAATTATGAAAAAGTGAATGCAGGTTTCGCTATAGGAGAGGTCCAGACACATTAGTGTCTATTCAATTCATGTATCTAAGAATAGGGCATGCCAGTGTATAGTAGATCCAAATGTTTAAAAAATAAGACGGGTCTTAGGTCTGACTGTTGTCTAAATTAGATGATAGATGGATGGCATTTTTTACAGCGACTAATCAATCCTATTTATTTCCTCATTCATGAACTTCTTATGCCTCTATAATAGCGTCCATGTTTTTCCTTTTTTATAGAAATCATGAAGAAATAATTATCGCGTCATAACAGCACATGTTTTATCGATTTTCAACGTTGTTAGCGTGTTCAAATATGAAATCATTTATGTTCGCAAACAATATTGATTTGAGAAAGATGAACATACAATTTGAACCACTTATTGTCTACATCAAGGACATCCCTAGAGAATATACTGAGTTAAGGGTACCCAAAAAAGTACCCTGATACCAGTATGTCACAGGAACTTTTGGGTACCAAAGTACTTGCAGGTACTTATAGGTACCTAAGTGGTACTTTGGCAAGTACCCTGCTGGAAAATGCACAGTAATTGGGTACCTAAAGGTACTGATCAAGTACTGAATTGGGTACCATTGTACAGTATTTCTAAGTACCCTGTTACCAAATTTTCAGTATGTTCAGGATCGAACCTGATCTTTGACTTTTTAAAATTTTTTTTTGTTTTTCTTGAGATAATTTACTAGATTTTTTTTACTTTATTCAATTTAATTTTTTCAATTCCAAAAACTTAGCAGGAACAATGTTGGGATCCGACTCAACTTGAGTTGGTCGTAGACCACTTCAGGGTAGTCCGATCTTAATTTACGACCAAGCTCGGCATTTCCTCGACTAAGAAATAGTCAAGAAATAATTTAGAAAAAACTAGTATGAAAATTGATTATTTTCTTATGATTTATCGAGTTGTTTATATAGAGCCGTTCGTAAAAAAGAAAACGGTGAATGAATAGTCGCCGCACAGAACGCGAAAAATTTAGGATACCCTGTCGAGATTTCCTCAGTAAAGTTACAGACTTGTGTATCCATGCAGGTACTTATTCAGTGAATGTACTTTTACGGGTACCCCAAACAGTACATACATCAGTAAAATTACTGAGAATTTTCAAAGTACCCATATTGGGTACCCTGCTAGAGCTTTCTCAGTACATGGGTACCCTGAACTCAGTACTTTCTCTAGGGATGGTATCTGTGAAATCTGCTTATAATTTGATTTTAAAAAACTTTTAACCTTCTAATGATTTGAAACTTAAAGTAAAAATTTATTTTTCGCTTATTGTTTTTTACAGTTTTATGAAATTCACATACTAGATAATTTTATAGCACAAAAAATAGCTGTCAATGAACCTCAACAATTATATTGAGATAGAGCATGCATTTCTTCTAAAGATGCATCAATGAAAAAGTAAGGCAAACTACCTAGGTCATAAGAAAGTGGATCACTTTTTGTATTTAGTCACCCATTTTCTCCTGATTTTCATTACATGGATATGATTAATTTCGCATTGTGATCCCATTTTTCAAGATATACTTGACGATATTGGTCACATAGAACAATATGGAGAACTAGATGAAACAGTGTTTATCACATTTTTCGATCACAAATACCTTTTCTTTGTTGTATCGAGCAGAAAAGCATCTATTCAAAATGAACTAGATAAAAGTCGACAAAACATCAATAAGACAATAAATGCTGTTGGTAATTTGTGTGACGTATGAGTATTACTATTCTCCTTGATGTTTACTCTTATGTTGTTTTGTTTCTCAATATTGTGTAGCTAATTATTTGATGATAACTTTTTTTGGGTGAATGGTTTCTTTTCTCAGATATTTTCTTTTTGATTTTGAATGCTTCATTGTAAAAATAAATTTCTTTAAAGTAGACAGAAGATGATAATTCATTAAACTGAAGTGTTTTACGATTTGATGAGGAGTTGATTATGATTCTTTGTTTTGAACAGAGTTTGATTGAAAAAAATTATCACGTATGTTGCTCAATTCAATTATCGTGATTTAGTCCTCGACTTTTGTAATCGTTGTTGATTTTAAGTGATCAAAGGAAGCAATTAATTTTAGCACTAATAGCATTCTTCCGATATCTTTAAACAAAAGCTGGCTTTAATCAGTTACTGACATCCATAAAGAATAATCAATGAGTGGCAAATTCAAGCAAGTGTTCGAATTCTTTAAGAATTATTGATTTAAAATAAAATAATCTGAGAAAGTAATAACTTTTCATAAATATTAGAAATCGTTGGTCTTGATTAAATATAAAAGCTCATCATAAGAAAGATCAAACTCCTGTTATAGTCAACTCATTAATGTCTCTAAAGAAGCATGCTCACTGTTAGTGTGTAATAGATTCGATTTTTCGATTGTCAAAATGTACAGCAAATAAGCTATTCATAGAGCCACTCATGTACACTTTTTTCTTAAAAAACACATGATAGTTTTTTTTACAAAGTTATTTTGAAAAATGAATTAATCAAAGTTGAAGCTTCTACTGAGAAAAAAAACTTAAAATACTTGTGAGTAATGACTTTACTTATTAAAAAGAGTATGATAAGATAGCAAGAGAAGCAGAAAAGAAAGTGACTAATAGTTTTTTACAAGTATGTTGCAGTCTTCAGTGAGAGGTTAAAACGTATGAAGCAATACAATCTCTATTTCTTATTTCATTTACACAATATGTATAGCTCTTTCATGTAATATATATTATGGAACGTGGATGTGAGAAAAGAAAAGACCCAAGCTTACTACTACACTTGATGAAACTTCGACGATTATACTCTTGTATGAACTCTAAGGGAAAATTAAATTTATTTGTTTTAATACTATATTTCTAGATATTTTTCATCAAAATGTATCATACGGTTCCCTTGATTCAAAACATATAGCAAACAGCAAAATGCACAATCTTTGATGAAGTATCTTTTTCTCTTAACCAAGTATCAGACTGTAAACGACACGTAAATATAGAGGTTGCATAATATAATGAGTTGATTGCAAAATATAAAGTAGATAAAATGAGCAAGCCATCAACTTCAGTTCGCATGCGGTGAACTTGTCACCAGCTCCAGCTCATACATTTAGTTCTAGTAAACTGTTTAACTTGAAATATTACATGCATATTCAAATCAACAATCATCAATTGTTTTTATGATTTTGACATTCATTTCAGTGATTTTAGACTCATTTAAATCAATTGTTCTGCTTTGGAGAAAAGTCATATTCGAATATAGTGATGCGATTCTCCTCTTACCATTCGAGATTGCCTAAAAAGGTTCAATTTCTCCAATGAATATCCACAACATTTGGCTCAAAACTAAACCCGAAAATAATGCTTTGCATTAGTTGGAATTTTTTTCCATTTTACTAAATAAACAATACCATGAGCCCTCAATAGGTCTTGGAAGCATAGAGCACAAAATTCTTTATCTATTGATGTAACATACATCACTTTTACTATTGATATGGATAAGCATTGGCTTAAAAAGATCGTTTAATATCTGCCAAAAAATATGCCCACATAGCTGGATAATTGAATAAGTGTTAATCTATGAAATTTTACATCGATAAGAAAAATTTTAGTAAACGAATGGAGTTCATAGTTTTGTAGAGGACAATATTCTCTACCGAATGACTCGCTATTTTTTGTCTACCTGTTATTCATCACGTGCATTCTAAGTCTGGGTTTTTGACATCTTTTAATGTGATCAGCGTCCTACTTATATTCAGCTTTAGGTACTTACTGCTTGAAGATCGACCACAGATGTACTAAATATTTGCCATTTTCTTTTAAAAGATTTCTGATAAGTTATTTATCGATTTCTTATAATCTTTCTAGTATACCTGTCGTTCAAAAATCGTTGTCTGCTAGTAATACACTAAAAAAATATCTTATCCGTTCTGATGTTATTCTTCCTAAGATGTACAAACCAAGATAGAAGATGAAGATAGAACAAAGTCATTCAAAAGTAAACACTAAAATCTGTGTGTTTTACTAATTTAATTTGAAGTCGACGTACATATTCAATTTAGGATTAAACTGAAATTGTCATGCAAATATGACATTCAAATACTTAGTTCAATATCGTAAATGGTCCAACATTATTCTGTAGTATAGTACTGATCCTAGGTCCAAAATGCTTTTGTTCAAATATAACTATTCGTAGATAAATAGCATTAATAATCATTTTCGAGACACTTGTCTTGATCCACTACTATGAATCGATCTTGTCGAATTGAAATTTCTGTATAAAATAATCATAACACAATTTTATACCATTGAATGTTGATGCTTATTTGGATTTAGCTGAAACTCACTATGTATTTAGGTTTTAAAGGGTGCATTGATCGAAGGATAATATTTTGTACAATACTGAGTGTGCCGAAGAATTTATTGATTTCTATGGATAGAAGTACAAGATATGTATGTTCATCTAGTACTGATTCCGAGGACGTGTCATCATCGATACTGGCTGTATTCGACGAGCAACAAATAGTAACCGTCTACCACGTACGAAAGTGAGAAGCTTTTGTCTTAATTCGGGCAGTGCAAAAATGCAAACGAAGGGACATCCAAGCACAGCCAAGTAGATAGGGCTAAATAGCATCCAGTTTGTTTGGAGTTCTTGCATCACTTGAGATGGCGGAGTTTCCACTAGATAGAGAACACCGACGATACATACTGGGAACCAAGAAATGCAGTGTAGTGCGGTCATTAATAGTAACTGCACAAGCATGCCTATATTCTTTCTCCATACTTGTCTCTGTAACATTCGATGTTTTTGACGAAATACACGCATAATGAGAAAAAGATTTGAAAGAATGATGATGCCTAATGGCCCTATTGCAGTGACTATCCAGTCGAATGTTCCCCAAAATGGATCTAACTCATAACATGCACCACCACATAGTTCAATATTGAAAGCAAAAGCTTGAGTACAGGGATAGAGAACAACCAGAACGAAGGAATATGGCAAGCCAAATATAAGTAACACGAACATTGGTGTGTAGTGCATGATTATTTTGTGCCTGTAAAGAAATATCTTATACATCAATGATACATTCAGCATCGATCAATTTTCACATACCGATTTAGAAATGGATTGTGGAAAATCAAAAGATACCGTTCAATCGATAGATAAGCATTGAGATGAAATCCAGCCACGTTTAGAGAGAAATTTAAAGTGATCCAAAATTCACAGAAAGCATCCGATGCAAATGCCACAGTACCATTGTAGTAATTATAGAGCGTAAAAGGAAGTTCACATGTGGTCTAGAAACTTTTCATTGGACAATAGTAGTGATAACAAAAAGATTCTTTTACCTGAATAAAACTGACGATGAAAACGCAGAGAATCAGGTGATTCTTCAAGTTATTTCGTAATTGAGGCATTCGAATTGATTCATAGAAGACAAAACAGGAGCATGCTATCGAAGGAACGATGAATATAACCAAGACAATAAAGGAGATACGTCGATTTAGTCCAACGTCAAGTATGGTTGATAGAATTTCCGTACTCTCGTTACTTGATGATCGATTCATGGGTTTGAAAAAATCTGAAAAGAAATCATGTCTTTAGCACATATGGTCGCCAATCATCTACGTAAGTTGCATGAAGATATGTGTTTAAAAAACGTCTTAGTTTAGAAGCTTATCCAAGTTCAACGACTTTGGTTATCCTAAAATCAGATTGGATATAAGACGTTTGCGACAGTTTTATAACTTATGCATAGATTCATTACACAATCGTTGAAAACAGACCATGAGCTTCAGCTTTGTGTAGCAATATTCTTAACCAGGAATCGATAATAACTCTACTGAGTCTGACTAGAAAAGCTCAAAAAACTTCAGGAGCCGGCACTGAAAACTCATCGTATTCACCGATACGTTCCTGTATAAAAAGTTTGACAGAAGTCATCATCAAATGGCTTTAACTCATGTGAATACTTTTATGAGTTCCAAAAAAATGCAAAAAATCGAAAGATCATACTTTTTGCAAACAATTTATTGATTTCAATCGGTATGAAACTTTTCTTCTATTGTTTTCTTCAGCTTTTACAACTATCTTTTCGAATTTAGCGCTAGAAAACTGCGGATGATGATTATTTTATTCACTTCAATTTGGATGTATGAAGATCGTTTTTAATAAACATACTAAGTATCTATTCTTTCTGTATAAGTGATGAGAATAAATATTTTACCGCACACTATTCATTGCCGTGCTCGTTGTTTTCTAGGTTGTATGTTTGTTGAGGAAATGTGTTTTTCTAAATTGTGAGAAAAACACCATGGGCTTTGCTCATAGTCTCTGATTATTTTCGTAGAAATGAAGCTTTTATCATATAAAATTGTAATATTCTGAATTAACGTCAGAAAGTGATTCAGTTGATATATAATTTTATCGTTTTGCATCATTTCAGCTTTTCGATTTTTCATCTAAAATTTTGGTCTATGCAACGCAGAACATAACGAAAGGATGTGTAACGGTTGAAGAAAAGAAAAGGACAGAAAATGTTACATAAATTGAATACAATTGATGTTTTTTTTTTTACAAACACGAGTTCCTGCTGGTGTTTGAATTTTACGGATCTCAAAAAAGTATTCACAAGAGCCAAAAACTATTTTAGCGTAATTGAGAGCTCAAGCTCAGTCGACCGACGTATTGAAAACAGTAGAAAGAAAAGTTTTACCTCAATCGTGGGTAACTGATTCTATAGAAAAGGCTCAGAAATAAGGTTGACAACGATTCTTTTATTGTCGAGCAAATCAATCGAAATGACATTATTTTAGAAAGAAATGTGTTTTCAGCACCAAAAAAAGGTGAAATGAGCACCAAATGAACGGAACAGTACAAAAGGTATCAATTAAGCTTTAAACGAATTAAGATTGCAGTTCATAGGTACTTTGCTATTAAACTGTGATAAGCTCTACTCATATTCATTAATTCAATGACAATTCCTAAATAATCTAATTAATTGGAGTAATGATGTGTATATAAAAGATGTGTAAAAAAAAATAAAAATTACCATAGCAAAAACATGTCAAGCAAACAATATCAAATTTTTAATTTTGTGTTTTTCGTGTTGTTTTGTGTGATGGCATTATTTATTTTCTTATTTCATATAAAAATAAATTTGGTGCTCTTTTCACATATAATCAATTTGGTGCTCAAAACACTCCCCACCGTTATTTTATCCTGATAGACACTAAGTCTGCTAGTGTTCATATTTGATTTTTTCTGACTGTAGGTATCTCTTTAAAGTTCACAACATTGATTAAACAACACTTCGAAACCGAAATAAATTCGAATTCTACAATGCTAGAGAAAAGATAAAGAATGATGATGTAAACTACTTGCCAAAAGAATAGTCTGCGTGGAACGTCGGATCTTTTATAATAAAAAAATGAGCATAAGTAGCATCAAAAGCATAATTGTACGTGCACTGTTCACGAGAAATACTGTAATCACTGCTAAACGTATCCTTTCTCAGAAGAAAAGATTGAAAGTGATTATTTATAACAACTTCTTATGAGAGCGGTCTGGGTAAAGCGTCAGTTCTTTTATAATGAAAAAAATGAGCAAAAGAATGATCAAAAACATCATTTTATATTTGATGTTCAAGAGAAACACTGTACTCACTGCAAAAAACATCTTTGCTCCAAAGAAAAGATAAGGAATGGTTATTTGTAGCAACTTTGTAATAGAGTAGTCTGGGTGGAGAGTCGGGTCTTTTATATTTAAAACAACTGAACATGATAATAATAAATCGCATCATTTTATTCTCTCTTTTTATGGGAAACACTAAACTCATTTAGAAATGCATCATTTTTGAAGAGAAAAGAAAAAGAATTATGATTTACAACGACTTTTTAAAACACTTATCTGAAATGGAATGTCGATTCTTTTATATTACAACAATGAGTATAGAAAGCATCAAAAGCATGATTTTATATTCACTTTTCACAATAGCAAGAATAGCTGAATTAGAACATGTATTTATTAGGATAATATTACAAGAATAATGGCTTTCCATGCTTTCTTCTGTATGCCATTATCTTATGTAATTGACGCTAATTGTTCAAGCGATTTAAATATTCGTCTTTAGCTTTACTTTTGTGGTTATATGAATACAAAATAAGCTTTTAAAAAATTCTATTGTAATATGTATTCCATTATAAGTCATTAAGAATTAATGTCTGTTTTATATAATAGTAGTTAGTCTTCTTAGTCAAAGACTAACAATATGTAGCACATGAAAACTGCTTATGAAGAGAGTGATCCTGACATTGTGATCGTTACCGGTCCCAGATTCCATAAATAGACTGAAAACAACAAGATATCGGCTTCAGAAACGATGGGATTTGATCTGTATCCCTTGGTCGTAATCAATCGACATAACCTTCGTTCGAAGCCGTGCGAGAAACGACCATTGCATCTAGACAACGGTTCCAGGTGTAGACAATCATGAGAGGCTAGCTAGAAACACATTCAGGAACCAATTTTGAATTTGATCATCAGAAATTGACCGAATCCTACTGATCTGACGATTCTCCATACATGTCAAAGCTGAAAGTTGAATTCAACTATTCAATTGTTGAATAGCTGAATATCTCGACTTCCATTGTTCAATTACTGAATAGTTGAATATATGAAACAGGTCTTTAATAATTGAACTCGACTTTCAGGTTTGACACGACTGAAGAAAATCAGCGGTCGCTGAGTTTTCTATGATCTTCTCTGTAAGGATATCTGAGTTACAGAAAACAATAAGTGAGTTTTTTCAGCGACTTTTTGATAAATTACATCTTTTTCCTTTTTTTTCTAATGCTTCTAACTCTGCAGAGAATGTCATAGAGAGCTCATCGCCTGAAATAGACCATCTATGGTTCTTTGAAAACCTATCTTACAAAGCTTATTTATGAAATTTTCATTTTGAATGCAGACGATAGAGAACGTTAGTGATTATTCAAATCATTTTTTTATATCCTAATTAGTGCTTAACATTACAACAATCTTTAAACAAATCTTGTTCTTGTAATCTTAAACAGTACTGTCTTTTTGAGACAGTAAACGAAGTTGTTACCGTATTGAAAATCTTTTGTTTTTTTTTCTATATAGTGAAATAGATAATCAAAAAAGTAGTGAACACAAAAGCAAGAGAGAAAGAGAAAAGCAGAATTACTCATCAGTTCTTTTGTTATGTTCTCTCCTGCGATCTGAAGGTACTCTCGACCTTAGTCTTTTACGCCGCCGGCGACACCAACAGACAAAAAAAGAGATAACAAGATATACGTGTAGCGACAAACTGGATGAGTAGCTTACCACTAGTCTCGCTAATGCTGTCTATTAGCTACTTTACATGTCCAGAATATAACTAATTCACATAGAACACAGGCTTATTTAGGAGGGAGAAAGAGAGATGAACACAAAACAGAACAATAGAGAAGGGATAAAGAAGAAAGGAAAGTCAACGGAAGGTAATACTAATATCATCACAATACATGTAAAATATCAAAATGCTACTTTCAGTGTGTACTAAATAAAACGCTAATAAAACAAAAACTAAAGAATTATTTGATGTGCTGATATTCAAATCGATAGAGGATGCTACCAAACGAAATAAGTGATCAGTATGTACTCTACAGAATGAACAGCTTCGTCATAACTTAATATTATTAAACAGATGTTTGGAGAAAAGTAGTCTTTCTTTTTTAGATTCGGCGCATCGTTTACGCTCTGTTATAGAGCTTAATCTAACTGATACCTCGTACAAAAAAAACAGGCGGATCAATGGCAAATCTCCAGGTAGATAGTTGAGAACAATTACAGCACCTAAACCAGTACCACTAACTTGAGATATAGAGCAATAACAAGTAAACAAAGCCAAGAAAAAGACAAGCCAAAAGAAAAAAAGTAATGATACGTTCATTCACTTGTAAGACTGAAACTCAAGCGGCTTTATTAGAATTCAGACTGAAAATGATCGATTTGAATAATATTGACTAATTTTATTGGATTTACTTATTTTAGTTTTCAGAATCTCGACATGATCAATACAACGTCATTGATTGAAGCAGCCGCTCCATCAAAGTCCAAAGATGACTCTTAATCATTTCGGCAGTTTCATACTTTTATCACGTATTATTCTAAAAACTTCCTAATATTTTTCTCGTTTTGTTTGTCGTCATACTAGGAGTATTCTCGAAAGCTATTTCGAGTTTCTTGCTCTTGATTGGTATCATTTCAATAAAGATTGATACTGTGAAAATAGGCTGTTATGCAAAGATATATGCAAGATAGCTAAATGTAGAATATCAAATAGATTTCGAAGGCTGATGACGTTTGTCATATCTTATTATCCATGATGAGTTTTAGTTTCCAATTACTTCAGAAAAGTTTTAAAAATTCAATCGGTCGATACTTAATCATCGAATGGTAAGATCAAAATGATTAAACCATTTTTTTGATGAGAATATAACAATTGTCATCAGTATGACAAAACTGAATCAGTTCGTACTATAAATTATGGACAACAGAACAACGATCACGTGAATTACGTCTCTACAGATATCTCTCTTCGACTCATTCAATCATTTTCACTATTCAGTTCCATCCTGTTTGTCATCTTTGTACAGATGATTTTTTTACTCCTGAAATGTAACACAACGTGAAAACTTTTATTTCTTTGTAAAGAACAAGATATATGTCATAACAGACATATGAATGAAGTAGGGATGATAGAATATTTTGAAAACAGAGAATATTGATAAAGAATAAGTTTTACAGCAACAAATAACATTTATTAAAAATATGAGTGAATTATTTACATGAACACAATAGATAAAAGTAACTCGAGCTTTTGATGGTTTTAGACATCATTTTCTAGAGAAACATTTAAAACTTACGATTGAATTAAAGAAAATGAAAACATATTGATATATATATATACTACAGGCAGTCAGAAAGTTCTGAGAACTAGGAATATTTCTTCTATAAGAAGTACATTATATTTATTTCTTTACAGCAAACATTAGAGGACATCATAACAATGTTTGATAGTAAGTTTGATTTACTTTTGAAAAATCTTTTTGTATTCATCAATATGTATCAAACTGATTGCTTGGATACAAGCCAGTGATCCAATTATATCTATGCATGAATTTAATAAGTATTTGTGGTAAAAGTGCTCTAAATTACATGTATATCGTTTATGTTTTGATAGAGTTTTGTTAAGCATCTTCAGCTGCATTGGCTGATATGTAACAGTATTTTCTTTGGTGGATTTCGTATCACAATGCGTCCTTAAGTTGTCCTACGTAGTACAGCTTATATACCCCTCATCATATAGATGGTCGAATTATTAGAACAAAATAGTACTTTGGCGAAAAATATTATACAGTAAGATATAAGAGTTAATTACCTATCTAACCATATAAAATTACTGAGGATTTTCTGGTAATTTTCAAACATGGTCGATTTTACTAGCATATTCATTCATGTTCTTTGTATGACATTGGAGTAGTTAAACCGGAACCTCGATCAGAAATAAAAACATATACTAAAATTTGACCGATTGAAGTATTCTCAAAGAAGCTATTGAGTTATTGAAAATTAGATTGACAAATGTAATAAACATTTGAGGAGAATTATCATTTAAATTAACAATTGAATCTTCAATAGTGACAAAAAGAGGGAAAGAATTTTTGCGCAAATCTTGAACTTGAACTGTTAATTGAAAAACTTGTTCAGATTTGTAATTAAGTGGACTAACGAGAGCTAACCTAGAGAAAAAGAAAACTTTTATTTAACACAGTAATGAATAAAACTTACATCTCTGTTGACTCTTCAATAGAAAAGTAAATCCTCTAATTCGAAGATCTAAACCCATTCCTGAACAAAAACGTCCGCAGAACAATTTGAGTTTTGCAGTAGATACGAAAAAGCTACACAAAAAGCATTCAACTGTGAGCTGAGTCCATCTTTCACAAAATTTGTTTTTCATGACATATAAACGTATACAACATGGAAAATTCTAGCATTGGTAGTCAAAGGCGACTATGACCTTTTGACCAGATAAGGAGATATACGTAGCCTTATAGAGGAAGACTTCCTCTATCTAATGGTATATGTATTATTAAGTTCTGTTGCGTACCAAAATTTTCGATAGATGGCGCCACATTTGCTGTACCTACTATAGAATATACAGCGAACATGGCGCCATCTATCGAAAATTTTGGTACGCAATAGAACTTAATAATACATACACTATTAGATAGAGGAAGTCTTCCTCTATAAGGCTACGTATATCTCCTTATTTGGTCAAAAATTTAGCTGTAAGGCATAGTCGCCTTTGTGCGTTCTATGGATTCTTTGAACATTTACTTCAATAATATCATCTTTTTCGTAATGAATGTTAAGAGAAACAATAACGTTTCTCGTTGTAATGTTTTCTGCATTAAATTCAAATGATTAGAACTTGTAAGATTCATTTAAGAAAGATATTTGAAGTAAACGTTTTTTGGCAATTCTATGTAATGACAACTTTATTTGAATTTTGCTTTCCCAAACTAATCCATTGTTATAGACATAGGTGTTATGATGTGTCTTCTGCAGAACTGTATCGATATGATGCTGGACATTAACAAAGAATACATTGTTCTAACTCAAATCTGTTATGACGTCTGATAGTATAAGTTTTATGCAAATGTTTAATAACATGAGTTTTTCGATGTATAGAACTAAAAAAAACGTCACCAAATATTCTACCAACCACGTTGAGGCGATTCAATGATGTTCTACGTAAAATAAATAAGAGAACAGATGCAAAAAACACAGAAAGAAAAAAAGGAAAAATTCTTTCTTTCTGTATTACAATTATCATTGCAAATCAAGAATGACGCACAAGAAAATTTTATTATAGAACCGATTTTTAAGTATTCGAAACAAGATGATACAATAAGATCTGATCGTGCCAATAAAAGTTTCACAGAAATTTATTCATAAAAATCCCTTAAGACTTCTCATTGCCTATATGCAACTTGCAGAATCGAAGAAGAAAAAAGAAAATGTGCGTATACTTCTGCGTCTTTTATTTACTTTTGAGAACCGCTCATGTTGTGATCTTTTCGCGGAAAGACTAATAGCTGTCGTAAAGGAGAATATCATTTCGCCGAAATTCTTCGACTTGTTTCGATGAAAAGTATATGTTTTGTGTATAAAGCTCTACCATTTCATGATACATAATAGGCATTTTATTTTTATAAGTAGAATATCATCGATTTATTGAAGATGGTTCTGGGAGACGGTCTTCGTATCATCTGGCTGGACACACATATTGGAGTAATGGGACAATACAAAGCTCTAAAGGACCAATTTCGATCTGCTATTCAACCAGTTGCCGCTATGCCACCGAATCAGATCAATGAACTTATTTGCTATTTTGAGGAAAATGTCGCTCCGATCGAATTTGTTTCTACCATTGAAGATGCATTGGCTTTGATTCAGTACGAGACGAATAAAAGAATTATTTTGATTTCATCGGGCGTACTTGGAGAACAAATCATTCCAAAGATTGTTTCCGAATATCCACGTGTTTATTTTTTCTACATTTTTTGTGGTTATGTTCAACGCTTAGTTGAGTGGGCGCTTGATCGTGGTTATGAGAATTTCATGAAAATTCTCGATCATGAGTTTGATCTTCTCGTTCATCTCACTCGTGATATGTCAAAAGATATCATTAAGTTAGGACAGAGTTACATGACATTGCACGATGGAAAAAGCGCACGAAAGTGTTTTGTAACTGCTGAAACGCTTGAAACGTATGCAAACGCTGTAGATGCTATACATAGACGTGCTCCGCTTCTTGAACGCCTTCGAATTCTTGAAGGCTCCAATGGACTCATTCAACAAGCGCGCGATTTAGATGATTCACAACACTAAGTTGAATCAATTTCAAATCGTCTTCACTTTTATCAATGCTGTCTCTCGCTGCAAAAATGACACTTCACATAGCTACGTTATCAACATTTAATCATTTCAACGAGGAAAATTTGTGGTTTGTATATGCAGTGACAAATTTTCAATAAAAAAGAATTGATCAATAAGATTTGAAGACTTTTGATTACAAAAAATAGAAGTATTCTTTAACTAATGCAAAATAGACTTCCTTTTGTGTTCAATTGACACAGCTCTGTACAATCAGTATTTTCTCTGTTTGAAGGAATTCCATCCTTAGGGTGTGGATGTGAGAAACGAGAATGGAAAAACGCAGAGCGCATACACTTAAACTCTCACATATAGCGTGTTCGAATCAACATGCGGAGAAAATGAGTTTTCGATGAATTCCTCTTTGAATGAACGGTATTCACCTACAGCTTTTCTATCAATTAATTTCCGACATTATATATTCGATCGAAAACGTTAATCAGATCTGATGTAAACAAGCAAGATCTGAATCATTCCTTTCGCCACAGCACTGGAGTTAAGAGAACGCTGGGATTACTCCTCTGCATACGAAATCGAAGTAGATAGATGTATTGATATTTCCTTATTGGAGAAAGAAAAAGATTGAATAATTGCATCTGATATATTCTATATAAATTTTGGTTTTTATACGAAAAGTGAATGAATATTCTTATGCTCTGTACAATGGTTCATGCTTCACTTTTCGCTGTTTTCATTCTCGTGAATTTTGCAATCGCATGAAACGTCACGATTCTCCTAGAACATAGAGATTTGATGAGCGGTTCAGCTCCTTACTTATATGTTTGGTATCAAAGCAATCAGGAATTTTCCCAAAATTCCGTCTCAAAAAGTTTCGTCAACGTTCCTGACCTTGAACTTGCTCTATATTGTGCTCAGCCGACAGTCTATCGAATTATGTTTCAAAGTAGTTGTCAGGGTACTGGCCAAGCAGTAGCTCCGAAGCTGGATCCAGTTATCGATAATATAGATTCTCGTGATGACGGCATATACTATGTTGACAGTTAAGGAAACATGATTTCTTCGTGTTCATGTTTTCGATCGGTATATTTGCTTGGAGGAACGCATATAGTGGAAGTTGGCATACGAATTCAATCTTCTCAAATGGCCATTTATAACGTTCAGCTTCAAGTGGAACTTACAGCGTATGATAAAAGAGTATTGTTTGGCCTTGAATGCTACCCATTTTTTAGACATGTGACATGACTTGGTCTTTTACTTATATTAAAGAGTGACAATCAGACTGTTTGTATTGAGTGGTGAACTGTAATTGTCACTAACATTCTTTACAGAAAATGAAACGATCGATAGATGGACCGAGTAGTAAATTCAAATATTCACTAAAACGTTGTTCTTTTTCTAAATCAATGCATTTTGCTCGATTATGACATGGAGACTGAAAAAAATTCTCAGATGATTAAGGTGAATCTCTTGACTATTTGTTTCATTCAAATTGTGCCAAAATACGATTCTGATACCTGTCATTTTGCTTCACACGGATTCTATTTTCGTATGATGAAGCAATTTTTGAAACACTCATAATTTCCTTGAGAACTGCACTATTGAACTATATGGTGATCGTCGACAATCAAAAGGTAAATGCATTTAAAAAATGTTGACATATTGTTCGTAGAGGCTTAGTCCGAGTTCGAGTAGCAGAGGGAGTTTCTACAAGGCAAAATCGCTTTCGTCGAATGCATTTTGCATGATGTGAGGTGCACTGCTGATCAATCAACTTACCTGGAATACGGTTCTCACATATGAACAAAAATGAATCGAAGTCGAAGATTTAATTAGTCTTAAGTGTACCGGGTTCCACTCGAAGAAACCGAATGCAGTGCAGTGCACATGGCCACTGATAAAGTTAAAATTTGATGAATTTCAATCTCTGTCTTCTTCACATGTGTCAACAGTGATCATAAACAAAATCTCTGAATAAATGAAGAACAATACAATTGCTGTGATGAATGCAAGACGGAGAATCTACTACTTTCCTAACATCAAATCGATCTCTCGCTCGATAGCAAGTACGAGCAAGTGTCTAAAACAACTATGATTCATCAAATATCATGCCTGTTCTATTATCATTATCGTCTACGAGAAACTCCGTAAACACGTAACGAAAGACACATTCTTCACTACGCATTGCGAATGTGCATGTGGATAAATAGAAGCTACCATCTACACCTAGTTCTAAACCTTTGAATCTAGATACGATATATCTAGGAATCAGAAGAATCAAAGATGGCTCGAGTTGAATAAGAACAAATTCATCAGCGTTTGATGCGTCATAGGAGAGTCACATTAGTAGCAAATGAAAAAAATTTGATTCAAGTAAAACAAGCATATTTAGATGGTTCTTTGAACTTTAACAGTTTTCAAAAAACTGCGGTCGTTTTATTATCGATAGATCAATGTGTTCGATTCAACTGATAAGGATAATCTTGATTATGAGTTATTAAAAAAATTGATATTCACTTATGTTCTATTAATGATTTTTCAAAAAATATTTTATAAATCACGATATGAAGGAAGTGTTGAAGTATATAGAATAGAAATTTGCATTTCTTGTGTCTATAGTTTATGACGGACGTTCTTTGATATACAATCAAAGACAGCATACCAATACCGCCTCATTTTAATACATGAACTAAGTTCTTATTGCATTTTTAGAAGAATTATGCAAAATGATGGTGAAGACATGTGTCCTAAAATCAATAGAATAAAACAATATTCCAATGATTAGCGTCAGCAGCTAAATCGTGTTTCACATGGCCATACAGCTCTTTGTCTCCCTCCAATTTTGGTTTACAGAGTTTTTTTTTTTCTTAACGGGTCAAACAATTGTTCATATTCACGATATGATTGTATTAACAATATAGCAAAAACCAATGTAAATCTGTTTGTTTTTTAAAGAAAGTTAAAATCTAAAAAATTAGCACAGATATGTATTACATCGTTGATATTTATTTTAAACTTAAAATCAGACAAATAATCTTTGTGTTTTTATATAATAAAAGAATAAATAATTAAAACATAAGTGCAAATAGTCTTTTCTAAATATTCAAAATGAATATATATGAATAGAAGCAAATATCAGATCACCATGAGATTTATATAGAATTATCTATTACTTTTGAATTTTAGTTCATCAGTCAATAGAAAACTAATCATTCTTCCTTAATATTGAAGTTGATCATAAAATTATTCCTGAGTATAATGACCAGTTGATATTCTTGAGCGATGATTTTCAGAATTACGTAAAATTAAATTATGTGACGAAGTTTGATATCGTGGACGATGATATGATAGAAATGTGCTCGAAATAATTGCTGATTGATCTGTATTATGATGTCTAGTTTCACGAAAAAGAGAAGAGTTTAATTGATTATCTAAAAAACAAAATAAATGAATGAAAAAGTATTGGATAAAAAAAAATTAAAAGATACCATTCGAATGTAGACTTATATTTTGTTCATCATCTGTACTATGTTCTAAAATATCAGCAAATATTAAATCACCATCAGTTATAAATGGTAATGTTTCATTGAATGATATTGATTCATATATTCTTGTATTTAATATGCTATTAACCTCATTACTCATATTATCTGTCGGTAAACTTAATGTTAAAGGATCTGTTGTTATTGAATTTGATTTAACAGCTTCAAAAACTATTGATCGAGCAGTTGGAACTTCATTTGATCGATAAGAATATGCTTCATGAATATTTTGTTCAGCATGTGTTGATTGATCATTGAATGATGAACTTGAAACTTCCTCAACATCGTTTTCAGTTAAGCTATATCAAGAAAAATAAGTTGCAGTATATTAAGTTTTATTAATTGATCTATTTAAATATGTTAGTAGAAAGCTACAGATTGAGATGATAAAAAAAGCGAAGTTGTCAAGATCAAATGGAGCAATATGAAAGAAAAAATTGTCCCAAGCGAAACTAAAAATTATAGTTAAATATTTTATATCTTTAAGCGAATTAGCTTATAAATCATATTAGTCAGGACAAGAGTCAAAAGAGATGATCGAAAAAAGTACTAGTTGTCGACTAGATAAATAAAACGAACATTGAAGAATATTTTTAGATGCCATACGAATAAATTCTGGAATAGTTTCGTCGAGATCGAAACCGAGACTAAATTATTTTGGTCTCGCATATGTCTATTCACCATTCTTTATTTGATATGATAGTATCGGAATTTCAATCAAAACGATTCTCTTCTAATTTCTATTGATAAGGAAAACTTTCGTTTATACATCTAAATCTGTATTGCATTATCTTTTATTTGACGAAGCATGAGGGTGTGGGTGTGCATGTAAATGTGAGTGGGTTGTAGATGTGGTTGTGAAAAAGTGTACAGTAGTACCCACACTTCACACCCATCTCATATCGGTATCCACACCCACACCCATAAACATTGTTATTTTACATCCAAAGTCAGTTCATCTACTTCCTTACAGAAACTAGGTTACATGCCTACGTACAGTATGTAGAACCGAATTAGTCTTGAATACTCTGAAAATAGTTTTGCTCTTAGCTTATTGCTGCTGATATGCCGCAGTGTAACGGTATTTTTTAAATGAATGACGTGGTCCTCCTTAGCAATACTAAGCAAATTGATTTACGAGTTTAGATTTAAAACATTGGATAAAGATGGGCTTTAACAAGACTAGGTTTTTTGTATTTGCTTCAAATCTTGTTGCTGTTCCTATTCTTATATAGAGCTATAGTTATTGCATGTCTTTTAAATTGTTCATATAAGCCAGCAAAGTTTATGTGCGTGTTTCAGAATCGGAGCAAATAAAAAGATTTAAAACTTTTACAATAAATTACTCTCGTGAAGTTCTGCCTCTATGTTTCGATCAGTATTTGCTTATGTTATCTGTATGCAAAAAAAATAGACTTAAACAGTATCGTATAGTTATTTATAGCGTATCAGATATATAAATAATTAGTTATTTTTGTTAATTTTCAAAATTTATGTTTAATTACTTGTTAAATTTCAAATTACCTTATAACCTCCAAACTTAAATTTATTCGAATTTCGTCGATCTACTGACTTCGAAAAAGCAAACACACATTTAAAGTATACAAAATCATATCAGATAATCACTCATGCTATTCTTCTCTAGATTTCTTCTAATAAATAAGACAATAGTGTTTTTAAATGATTTCTTACTTACACATTTTCATCTTCATCGGAATTCATTTGATCTGACTATAAAGATTTTGATAATTAAATAAAAAGAAAATCAAATCAAAATTTCATTACTTCAATAGACGTATATTCATCATCATCATCATCATTATCGTCGATTTCATTTATATCAATAGCTGTTTCTGTTGGATTTTCTTGTTCATGATTCTCATAATTTGTTTCTGTGGAACATATTTCTTTATTATCATTATTGTTGTTTAGTGTAAGAGAAAGAATTTTTTCACGTAAAGTTTTTATTTCATTATTTAATTGTTGATTATTATTTTCTAAATATTTAATATACCATTGTTGATCATGAGATTCTTGTTGATATGTTAGTGGTCGTACATAAAAACGTAATATTAATGTATCATTAACTATATCATGAAAGCCTTCGGGTATCAATGCATTAAGTAAAAAATATCGATTATAGCCCCAAGCTTCTCCAACTTCAAAATCTGATGTAAATTCTCGAATAATATTTTTTGATGAATCTTTACTTAATTGATAAATCATTTCAATACGATATTCATATTTAGATGATTCATTTAAACCATTAGTTAATTCAAGAAACACAGATAAATAAGTATTTTGTACAGTACCATTACCATTTGGATAGACTTTTAAACGCCATGTTAACCCATTTACATATAATGATTGACTATAAACTGGATCAAGATTTTGTTGAAGAATGGAAAAATTTCTTATAATAAATGTACTTGATTTATATTGAGGAATGACTTCACTAGAAAAATAGTCAATCAATATGACAAAAAAAAGATTGTAAGTACAACTTCGGAGCGAAAATGTGGAACTCATATGCCTTCAAAACTTTTATTATAATACTCCAAAATAACTAAAGTGAAAAAATTCTAATAGACGATGATTGTCTATTATTAATCAACTACTAAAAAAAAGACTATAAGATCAATGTATTCTTTTTTGTAGATAGACAATGAAAGGAAGGTTATTGAAAAATCAAACACTATAGTTTTTAGCTCACTGAATACTATGTAGAGATTAGCAGTTAGAAAGAATCATAAGAAATGCGACAACTACTCATTTTTTTTCAGGAAATTCTGCTTGTTAATAAGGCAATCATAAAGACTAATTCTCACGAAATCTTCTAAGATCTGAAACTTCCTCGTGATGGACTTTCCAAAAATATTTTTCTCATCGTCCACTTATGAAATTTCAATCTGGAATACATTTCATAGAGAACTTTGTTGACTATGCAAACCAATATTTCGATTTGAGTTAAAGGGTTAGTATTGTGGAAAAAAACCAAATACATGTTAGTTTTATATTTTTAAATAGTATTGTAGGTCTTAACACGTTATAGTATGGCTAAAAAGCTTAGAAATACTGATATTGATTATTTCCGAAAGTTAAAATGTGATCAATTCATTAATCATCATCATTTTTGATATCTATCATATAACCTAGAACAGTGTAAACCATGTTGTTAATGCTGCTTAGCGTCTTTTCTCGTTGCTAATGAGTTGTTATGGGATGGGAGTTTAATGTCACAAAAAACATGTAAATTCTACCTGGGAAAATCATATGAAATAGATGTTGGAACGAAACTTGTCTCTGATTTTGTACAAATCATCTTGATGGTATTAAGTAAATCTTGTTGCTTATCGATGACTTCAGCTTTACCATTGTTTGATATACGATGTTCAATATCATGAAGAGATTTTTCAATTAATTCACTTTCACATGACAATTTAATACGTTGAGCTGTAAGAAAAAGAGCACAAAAACTAAAGAAAAGCATGTAAATTTTGACTCATTTTGTATAAGAAAAGAATCAACTGAAGTGGCTCACTGATGTCAATTTAGTTTTCTAGGAACTTAGAGATGCGTTCTATAATAAAATTACCTTAACAACATCATCATTATCGAGATATGTTTAGATTCTCGAAAAAAGATCACTAGAATTTTTGTAGCTTGCAGCATATCTAAAATCACATAGTAATGAAGTCAATAAGCTTTTAGAGTTTTAGAAGGTATTGAAATTTCATTTTTTCTGAAATCTAACTAGTAAAGCTATTATACCATCTGAATGTTTTATAAAGATGAGATACAACTCTCCTTTTAAGGTTATTTCAGCCGATAGATCTCTTCTCTACACACAAAATATGAGCTCAAATTAGTGAATCATTTCGAACAGTTGCCTCGTTAGTTACATCCTAAGACTATGGCACGGTGTGTACAAAAGAATCAAATGAGAATATTATAGATCTAATTGTAATCGGAATGTCCTGAAAAGATCAGCTCAACACAATGGTTCCTTCTTGAAATATTAAATTCTCAAACCACATGAGATTCTTAAACTTTAATAGAATATGAGTAATTTTTCAGAATTCCTTGCGTCTTGAAGGGACTATTCTTTCGAGCTGAAATTTTCAAAACATTCTAGCTACTAGTAGACCTATCTATGAGCAAGATTTCAGTGAAACAGCTATAACTCTGTAAGAGAAAAGTCTAGATGCTCTTATTCTTTGGAAGTTTTTAATACATGACTAAGCTCTATCTTGTGCACATAGTTCGAACACAAAAATAGTTTAGAAGTTTTCCTGATAAGAAAAAGTCGATTTCTATTTTTCAGAAGCTATTTTTCTAAACAATTAAAGAAGAGTCAAGCATTAAAATACTTCATTCATATTTAAAACTTCAACATAAATCGATTTGTTTTTCTTCTCTTACCATTAAGAATATTTAATTTTATTTTACATTGTTCATCAAGTTTAGCTTGCATTGCATACATAACATTTCGTATTTCTCGAAATCTTTCATCTTTTGCTGCTTTAACATTTTCAACATTTCTTTCCTTTAATAAAAAAAAAAAACAACATGAAAATATGTTTTTAAACATACGAAAAACATACAATATCTTGTATTAAACAAATAAGTTCAACATGATGTCGTTTTAATTGTCCAAGACGTTCATTAACAATAGATATATTTGTTTTATAAACATCATTCAGTGGGAGAAAATGATGACTAGTATGCTACAAATATTATTTATCAATACATTCAAAATTCAATTCAGACTTATTAACTTACTGATCCATTAAATAAAGCACATTGATGACAAATACATTTTGAACATGATGAACAATAGACAGTCAATGTTTCTTTATGTAATTCACATCTAAGAATATGTAAGATTTTCATTGTGTTCTTTTTTTAAGAATAAATTCAAAGATTATCAACTTACTTATCTTTTTCTTCATGATTTTGTTTACTTATTTCATTAATTTTTAAATTATCAATTTGTGTAGTTACTTCTTCAGCCCATCGACAATTAACAAGATCGTGTAAACGAAGTGTAGCTCGACAATGTGGACATTGTTGATGTTGATCAGTAAGCCATCTCTACTTATTGTAAAATTAAATATTTTAACAAGTTAAAAATAAAAAACAAAATATGTACTCGAATACATGGATAACAACAAAGTTTTGAACAATGTGGACAAAGACGAGCATCACATAATTTTTCCATACAAATGAAACACCGAAATACTTCGGCTAATGACTAAAAAAAAAAGTTTTTTTTTTTTTTTTATTAAATTAATTAAAAACAAATAAAAACAATAATTCATACATCAACACTTATTGTTCCATTACTTGATGATGACATTGTTCTCTTTTTGTCTTAATATATAAATTCAAAATAGTTATCAAAATTAGTTCAATAACTAACCTGATAATCACTTGAACAAAACCAGAGAATATAAAAGAGCGATCACAATCAAAACTAGTCGTTCAAATGTTTAAAATCCATAGACTACTACTTGTCCATTGATGTCAAGGACAACATAATTTTAGTTCATTCAGATGTCGCTCTCAGATATTATAATGTTCAATATTACATCTTCTACAAACGCTAGTATATATTGACCTTAATATTGATAGATTATCTTTTGATTGTGGACTTTACTTTTTAAAAAATTCAATTAGAAGATCATGGTTGAACACATCAAGCTACTTGTCAAGTCGAGTTAAATTTTTATTTTCTGTTTATTTTCATAAAGTAGGATAGCAACAAGTTTTTCATGACACAATATCTAGTTTCTAGCTTTTATTCACAAAAGAAATAAGAAGATCAATCCTTCATAAAATTAGTAGCGGTGCTGATAGTACTGAGAAAAAGGACCGGCATTATAAGTGAGAGCATCACCTTCACAATTCGGTTTTTTTTTAAACTTGACTACAGCGTAGAAAGCCAGTCAGGATTGGTTTCTCCAGTCCTCCAGAAGAAGGTTATTTCAAGATAATAGCTGAATTTTGTTAAATTTATTTAAACCATAAGAAATATGCCTCCTGTTACAAATAAAAACGAACCGGAAAACTTCAGCAAAATATCGAGAAATTCATATTGTTCAACCGTCAAAACGTTTGGTAAAGTTCTCTAAAATTTATTTATTTTCTTAGCTATCTGGTTTTTACACAACTCTATGGGTTCGATAACACCTTTTCATCATCTTCGAGCTTAATTTAGTGCCTTGGGGTTGTATTTATTTCCTTGGAACATTATTAATGATTTATCAACAAAACAAGAACGCTTAAAGTTAACACTATTGTCTTTTACACAGTACCGAACCATAGAAGAAAAACGAATATCATTGTTTATAAATGAAAATCTAAACTTGAAGTTGTTTATAGCAAAATTTATTTATTAATATTTAAATTAGTGTCTTGTTGCGCTTCAAAGTTATTAAAATAGATATGTATCACGGAGGTAGTGAACATTGTGTCTTTGTTATCTTTCATAACAATTCATCAGATCAAGAGCGTATAGAAATATGTTAATCAGGTTAAAAATATAATTAAGATTCATTTATATATGTAAAACAGGCTTAACCAATTATACAACAATTGGTCTGTATTATAGGTTCATTAAGTGATACATATGTCAAAGGGTATGGTTACAAAAGATTGTCTGCAAACGCTACTGACAACTATAGCAATATTCAATTATGTCCAGATGATGTATTTAGATGTACGTTGTCTTTTAATTTTGAACCATGAGTATAATTCATAACCGTAGAACAAAAAAAACACTTGCTCATTCATCATCCCAAATATTTCATCTAAAAAGTTAATCATGTACATTGATAATTTGAAGATGATGCATAAAAATAGTGAAAATAACTGATGACACAGGATAAATTATAGTAATAGTATTTTTAATATTTCTTCTCTATTATTCATTTAATTGAAAAATTTCTTTTAAACAATAGATAGCGCTTGAAATGATGTAGAAAATGGTATATTTTATTGAACGAATATAGTTTCCTCTATTGCTTGAATTAAACTTAATCACACAGTAAAATCAAGGACAGAATGTAAATTTTTTTCTTTTTCAATTCTTTTGATGGCACTTTTAATTTCATCTATCGATGTTGTGTTTTGTTGTTATGAGTTTTCAATTCATAGTTTCAGTCAGCTCATTCCATAAACTATAACGTAACTGATTTAAATCGGACAGACTCAGTGACTAATAATTCTTTGATATGAATGCATGACAATAACCTGTACACCATTTTCCATTAAGGTGGGGCGCGTAAACCTTAAAATATCTTACTAACATCCAGTTTGACAATAGTATATGACGAGTCAAAAATCATTTGTAGTTCACATCTCACATCCAGATGCCCGTCCAAAATTGATTTAAAATAAAAACGAAAGAGCGTACATGAAGCTGTACACAATGAATCGTAGCCTTATGTAGTAGCCGAGTCTGTACTAGGCTAAATAATAGAAGTCTAAGGAGGAAGGTTACATTCGATCATGCACACAATATGTCACTTGCCAAGCGCCTCGTCGATTAAACTATGCGATCAAATGATCAACTTCTACGTGTCAGTAAACATTCTAAGAATGTTATTGAACACAATTTTACTTAAGGTTTTTCAAATTTCAATATGAATAAAATTACTATTTATGAAGATCATTTGCAATATCTTCCCTATTTAATGATAGAACGATTGTGTTTCTTGGATTTCCAATAGTTGCAATGGGCTATTTTGTTAAAATTCGAATGACTAAAGCTCTATATACTGTTTTATTCAGAAGAGAAAACAAAGTCCACTTTCGTTCACATAACATTAAGTATGCATGTATCAAGCACATCTATGAATTGTGTAGTTTGAGCCGCCATTGGGAATTATTTCAGCAGCTTTGCATGCCAGGTCGTAGCAACACAGAGCCGAAGGACTAAGCTGATCATCGCCACATACACCACCTTTGACAAGGCATACTGGGTTGTCAGAATCACCAGGATAGTGCTATGTCAAGCAATAAAATACAAAAATCAATAAACAAAATAAGAAACTATAGATACTCCGAATTCATTAGTTTGCGTCTCTTTCTCGAAAATAGACATGTCCAAAGGCCATTGTTCTCCAGCCCACATGGCCCATATACTGTGATCTTCATATTCATACCCTGTGTTGGGATGTACGAGCATAGATAGGTTGCCTAAATGTTTTAAATGAAAAAATTTCAGAATTATAGGAAAAATGAGTTACCTCTGTTTTGTAGAAGCCATGGGATAATGACCGGATAATATCCAAGCGGAAGGAATATAGACCATTCGCCACTGACGAAAGGTCCACCAATCAAAGTTGTATTTTCTAAAAGAAAATAAGAGAAGAATGCAAAAATGTACCAAAAGTTCGTACAAAAGTTCTGTAGTTACCGATAACATGATCGTTGATCATGCATAAATATCCATAATCGTACCTTCCCGGACAATCTGGACCAAGATAATCTCGGAACTGCTCACGTGTAACCTTATGAAGTTCCAATGCTTCCTTCACGACCTAAAATTGCGATACAAGAAAGTTTGATAATTATCAAGATGTAGAAAACATACTGGTGGATTGAAAAGAGTATACGTGATATGTATGTGATAGCTGATGATAGGAGGAGGAGGAGACGGAAGGCTACGTTCACGATAGCTTTTCTGCCGTTTCATGGCAACATGCGGATAGACCGTGGGATGGGCAACAAGACAACTGCATGTGAATATGACAAATAATATGAAAGTATGGATCGCGATCATCACCGTAGTATAAGAAGAAAGTTGTTGTAATCAAAAACTGAAAAAAAAGGCTTGAATACATAATAATACTTTTTCAGTGGTTGGATGAGCCTCATAAAAAAAGGCATCCAAAGGAGAAAGTGGCCTTTTTCTACAATAGCTATTTATACAAAATCATCGTCTTGTTTCATTTTTATTTTATCACTTGCAATGATGACCTAAACAAATTTGTCTTATCTTATCTTTTCTGAGTCAATCTTTTTGTAGTCGACATTAAAGATATAAGCGAGCAATTGCATGCAGTAAAAAGATGTTAACACTGTAAATATGTTAAGAATACCTTACGTCACAATCGAGATAATCAGTATAAATTGAGAAATATTCAGTGACTGTTTCTTCACAGACCACACCATACCTTTTCATTTGGTCAGTCAGTAGTTTCTACAAGCAATGATATCGGTGTAGTATAGTGTTGTTATCCATGAAAAAGCAATTCAATGAGGATATGATGGTGACTTTGCCTGTAGCTATGGTTGTGAAGCTCGGCGTACGGGTTCGATGTTCCGATATGGCCATGGCGTTTTGGGTGAGTTAGGCAGAGCTAGTATGAGCACTTTCAATACCAACTCAAATATTCCTAGTATAGTTCCAATGTCACTTGAAATAAATACATGTCCAATCAGCTCATTTTATTCCTCTGGTTTAGAGCTATAATATGCCCATGTACACTTTTCTGATATGGACTTGATACAGCGGAAAATTGTATTCAAATAAACCAAGTACTTTGTGTTTGTTGGTACCAATAGCTTTAAACAATATTTCAACTTTTCTAATGTTTGTCAAAAGATTAAAAGAATTGGCGTACGTCATTTTTCACAGTGCAAGACAACAAACAAAATAATCTTATTGGACTAGAGTTCCATACAAGACCTAAGAGTGTTATTCAGAAAACATGTAGAGTATCATTCAGATACCAGTCTTAGTTCTAGTCTTGGGTGTAAATTGGATGTGTAAATGTGTATGTGGGTATCGGTTGCAAGTGTTGGCGAGCACAGGTGTGAGTGTGTGTGGATCGATTGCTTGTGTGGATGAAGAAGAAGCTCATATCCACATCCTCAGTATGCATTGAAAAGACTGACAACATTTGTATCATAGTGCATAGTAACAATATCCAATCTGCTATTACTAGGATGTGTGGCTGTGATATACATGTAGATTTTTCAATTTGAAACAGTCACAGCTACAGTCATACCTACACACACATTCACATATACACCGTCTTCTTCGAGCTCGTTTTCGATTGAAAATCAAGAAAGTCGATGAATGATTTCATCTGGGAGACTCGACTAAAACTTTTCTTGAATATACTAGTTATGATTTGAGTGGCGACAATTTATTTATTCCTAATCATGATCTAACAGTATTGAAATATAGTTGTAGCGAAAGCAATGTCTATATGGATGTCGAATGATGTTGTCACTCGATTGTACTTTTAAGTGATTAAAAGCAACTATTTTTTTGCAGAATATCAAGATTATGTATTTATTAATCAAAGATTGATGAAGATCAATGTTGCATACATTCAGAAGTCTCATAGGACTGCAATATGCTGGTTACTTGAGTCAAGTCTGGCTTGTCTGCATGGATAGTGATCAAATTCATGCATATTTAAATTTATTTAAGAGAAATACATCTTTAATACCGATATGAAGCCGTCAAATGCTCCGTTGAGACATAATTGAAATTCAAAGTTGGGTGATCAGTATTCTGAAACAAATGTATATGACGAATGAAACGCTGGAGATGCACGACAATGTTTGAAGTTAATGAAATTAAGTCAAAGATACAACAGTTTGAAGAATGTCTTGAGATCGACGGAATTGCAATGAAATGTAAATAACGTCGCACAAAGCTCACACAACTGCTCATCTACAGATTGAAAATTGATCTTCGGATAATAGAATATCATCAAATGGGACCATTCAATTTTTTCCAGAAAAGATTTGCAAGATGATGGCCAACGATTCAATTGTTAGTTAGTAGGAATGATTTGCTGAATGAAAGTTTCATTCTCTTCGTGTGAAGTTAGTCTTTCGCATCGTTAAAGCAATGCCAACAATTGCTTGACGTTGACGTGAAATACAAAACATCGGTTTTATCTTATCTCGCAGATTGGGTAACGAGTTCAAACAGACGAATGGTAAAAGAAATATAAGCCAATAACTTAGAAAAAAGAAATATGGCATCAGAATAGAGCCTAGGTCGAATGGTAAACTACACAGTTGAATAAAAGCTCCTACATTCAGTGGTAGATTAAACACGAGGAAAACTGATGAAATTGAGAATAATTGTATTGTCAGTTTGCGATGCTTACGCCATTGTATTATCTGATGACGACGATGCTTCTCTATTAAGAAGCGAATTAATAAACCAATACTAAAGACAGCAATAACCAGAGTAGTGAAACAACCATGTACACCTGATTCCCATCCATTGAGTACTGGCTGACTAAAATAACAGGGTGCGGCACTGCACACTGGTAACATATAGTCAAATGTATGTTCACAAGGCGGAAGGAAAATCACCCACGTGTAAAAAATAATCATATAAAAAATGATTGCAATTAATGGAAGGTAATGGATAAGGAAGCGTCTCCTTCGATTTGATAACCATTGATCATGAAACACAAAAATGTGTCGCTCAATGGAGGTCCACGCAGCTAGTAAACAACAAGTATAATAGAAACCAAGATCAACTAACCACCAAATAAGACAAACAGCTGGCGTTGATGGCTGTACTTTTCCCATCACAATAAAGTTTAGATAGAATGGAATATCGATGACTTGAATCACAAATGCGAAGATATTCATTGCAATAATAGTATGGTGATGCAAGGAATTTCGTAGAGAGCGATCCATAATAAAAGAGCGTAGAATAAAGAGAGAGCAAGTCAGAGATGGTATTTCAAAGACAAGCAGAAGCCAAAATCGAACAGAACGAGGTAAAGGAATTTCACCATCATATGCTACGAATGGATTTTCATCACTAGTATTGTCCGTCATATTGAAATAGTATCTGCTATGCAGTGTATGCTCTTTTTCAAAAGCAATGACTTCTCAACCACAAATGTAGCAATATAGGTTCAAAGTTCAATATTCTGCAATTGTAAAATGAATTCAAATGACAGTAGACAACTTAAGAAGATATAGGTGTGGATATGAGTGAAATCAATATCGAAATCCATAGTCACGTTCATACATACGAGAAATACTTCTACCGCTTCCGGATGTTAATCGCGCTTCTCCATTGTCATTCAAAAATATTTAGAAAATTGCGACGTACAAACGATCATTTGCCACACTATTTGAAACTTAATGCACTACACATTCGTAATCGTTGACACACATACATATTGTAAACGTGTCTGACTCACAATCGAGAATCGTGATTAGCATCCTTAAATGACTATGTTTTCCCTGCAGTTACAGCCCATTTTATTTTTTCTTTGTTTCAGCGCCTTTTCTGGTCTGTTCACCTCTTGAATTTTAGTTCGTTTGAGAAATTTCTATAATGTTCCTAATCGATACGTAACTCGATGATCTATCTGTTCACTCATTAACTTCTGTATGAATCTATCTAACAATCTGACTACCTAGGGATTTTTCTATTGGTCTATTTATTCGCCTGCATACTTAACTATCCACTCAACCTACTACGTGTTTAAACGTCTATATAATGAATGACTATTTCAGACTAAAGTATCTCTGGAATTCTTTGAGTAACTTTAAAATAACAGGAACTGATAAGTTTGAGTCGTTAGTAGCATCTTAAGTCATGCCTTTATTATATTTTTACATGATCAACAGTGAACTTTCTTAATTTTCTTCTTGAACATATGGAAAGTCTTAAAGTTGATCTTAATCTGATCTGGATAACTATGAGTTTCTAAGTATATTATAAAGATTAGAAAGCCTAGAGACTCTTCTATTAATCAACAAAAGACTGAAATTGCTAACTGTATTTATTTGAAAAGTATAAAAGTTTTACTAGAGATCCTACGTCGCAACTTTTCAAAGATGGACTATTCGAAAAATCCTTCTAGTTTTTATATTACAAACAGGAACTAGCTTTTTTCTAGACATCGAGCAAAGATCATCTTCAAAACTCACTACATATC
>CAJNOP010000039.1:1491070-1518233 GCA_905250075.1 Rotaria sp. Silwood1
ACGAATTTTAGAATCTTACATGACTAATATGTGAAATAAAAGAAAGTTTACAATCAAGAATAGTTCGAAATTATTTAATTTGGTCACAAGAAGAGACGAAAGGTCCATCGCAATAAATATAAGAGAGGACGATACAAGAGAATTTGACGATGAAATAATCCTTGAAAGACGTTTTTGAAATTGATAGATTGTTTCTATGTTGAAAAATAAGAGATTAATGAAATAAGTATAACCTTAATTTGTCCAAAACGATTTTGTAAAAGGGATTTGGAAGATCAGTTTTTAGAGTAAGATATCTATATAACAAGATCGTCTACGAACGGATATTTCTGATCCAACATAGATATATACTGTTCAAAGCATCATAATGATATATTATGAAGATAATCAGTCCTATACAAGATTCTTACGAAATTCCTTTACAAAGAGACAAGATGCTAAATGTTCTACCATTCATAACTGTGTATATTGATCTGTTAGATAGGTAATTTCTCGGTCACACTATCAAATATATAGGACAACGCAATTGATAAAAAGACTACCTGCGATTATGTTAACCGGTAAGTTTTGTCAAATTTGATTGATTATGGAAACTAACCCTATCGCCATAGTCGGCCCTCGACGAAATGCGGTTTGTTCATTTGGTAAAATATCATTGTCATTCATTCACTGATGAAAATATGTAAAGAAGACTTTTTCATATACTTTCGAGAAATATGATTAAAGAGATGTAGGTGAAGTTAGCAGCCGATTCGAGTATTTCCAACAGTGATTCGCTCAGAGGCGTGTTCCAAGCGTCCCATTGCTTGTTCCAAGTACAACTCGATGAGCTCTATCCAATGGTATGTTCAGATTTTCGATAGATCACAGTTTGATTTTTGGACTGATAGACGCTGCTAGTGAAAATCTGAAAATCATGCTATGGTTTATCAAAAATCTGAGCATACCATTGGATAAAGCTCGTCGAGTTGTACTTGGAACAAACATTGGGATGCTTGGAACACGTCTCTGGGCGAATTACTGATGGAATTAATCGAATCGGTTGCTAACTTCACCTACGTATAAGAGAGATATCAGATGCGTGTCGTTTCCATTAATAACATTTGATCTTAGGTTTTGATAACAAGACTAATTTAGCAGTTTTCGAATGAGATTCAATGAGCAAATAGGCATGAAATAGTTGAAAGAGAAGCAGATAAATGAAAGATGTGATGACGGTAATAACTTGAGAATACGCTATTATATACGTGTGGATTGTACGGATATCTAAGTATAAGTTTTCATACCGACCTATACCCTAAAAGTCTGATTTGTAAGTCGTATCATATTCGTTGGTACAGAATTATTATTAAGATAGAGATTCATGATAAACCTAAGTTCCCGAACGGAAAATAAGACTGTTAAATGATTTTCTATAGTTGTAACGATACAACTTCTTTTATCATTGATGCAGTTCTATGCGTACTACGTTCTTTTCAAATCTTGATAATATATGTATAACTAACCACTTTGTTTTTCTGCAGATGAATGACATCTGGATAACACAAATATGGTTACAGAAAAATGGGTATTTTCAACAATGTATGCTATTCGTTCAAAAGAGCATACGAACTCTTTTTTTTTCACTACTAACATAGGTTAAGAATCAAATTGTTCATATTGTTAAACCGGTATGTTTCGCACAATGAATCTTTTCAAGTTTTTACGGACAGTTCAAGTTCAATATTTATTAGTCGTTACAACACAAAGGAATTTATGAACAACGACAAAGACGCAGCTGTCTTGTTTGGAAGTTAAGCTGGAATTCAGAGTGTTCATTAATAGCAGTCACTTGCTGAATGTGATACGTTTAATTCTGTTGATAATAATGATGAATATGAAACCAATTTGACGTCGTTTCACTTCAACAAGTAAACAGCGTAATATGTAAGAACTCAATACAAATCAGCCATCATAAATACTTCTTCTACTAGTTTAGAGTCAAATTAAATCTATCTTTTTCGAATACAAGCATGAATAAACCAAATAAAAACTAAAAGTTAAAACATAACTATATTTACGAAAAGTTACTGAAAATAGTTAATCAAGAGCAATATGCAAAGAAAGGATGCTCAAAAAAGCAACATCTATCACATCCATAGGCAACGGTATACTCCTATAATCATCAACTGTACCTGAGTTACTTGATTGAAACAAAAGCGAACATTAAAGTAATGAATTCTAGTATGTTATCGCAATGAACGAAATGAAAAAAGACATTATAAATAGTTAGCAAGGCCTACAGTAGTTAGTCGGTTGAAAATCTCTTACGTAGCGGTATATCCCAGGCGTTAAACTAAGTTGAGAATGTTCTATAATCACTGCTCTCAACTCATTCATCAAGCTTCGGTACGTATAAGATAATTATTATCAATGACTGTTACATAGGAATAGTTTTTCCATCATTGTCTTATACCAAGGTGATATATATACTCAACAAATAAAATATTGCCATTGGATTTCGCTCAACTATTATTCTTTACTTTGAAGCACAGTTCTTTACTTAATCAATAACGGTGGTGACTGCTGCTGTTGCTATGAATGTTATTGATACTAATGATAATGGTTACTCAAGTGCTACAATTGAAGACTCACTCGATATTTTTAATTCATTATTATCATCGCCATCAACATCATTAATTGAAGATTGCCTCTTTCTACTCTTACTCTTGTGCAGGCTTACGTAATCCATATTATTACTATTTATATATTCAATTTTTTCTAATTATCGCTCTTCAGCTTATTTCTACTATTCATGAATTCAAAATTTAATAATAAATACATTAAAATAGCAGATGTTCACAATTTAATCATTAATAAATGGCAAATAAACTAAAGGATGGGAGCAAATAAGGTCACAATTTGCTTAGAATATTAATGATATTATGAAAAAATCTCTCATGATATTATTATTTATTCGTCGTTGGGTTAACACCAACGGTATCCAAGAAAGTTTCATGTATCAATATTATCCAAGACTCAATTATAAAATTGAAGTGTTGGCTGGACTAGATGTTTTCATTTTTAACAGATTCTGAAATACTACATGAGAAGAATTCGTTTATGTACAATCAAAATATAGAAAATGAATTAGATCACTATCATACCTTTATTGCACTGAAAGAAGTACAGAAAAATTTGAGTTAGAATTAAATGTATTTATATAAGTCAAAAGAACAATCTTATAAACCTAGAATTATGATTGCGTTCAAGAAAAAATGACTACAATCAAAAAAGCTTGCCATGCATTCAACGAAAAACAAAATAATATATTGGAAAGTTTATTGAAAATAACTTGATAGTACCATATACTAAAAAAATGTCGAAACTCGTTGCTGCATAAATCAATTATATTCAATTTTATCACAGCTTAACAAAGTCTGAACTACAACGAGTGTGTCGAAAAAAATTAGTACGCAGTCTTTAATGATAATTTTACAGATACGATTATAAAATGATTTATGTGTGATGATATTTCGTTCTACAATGTTACCATCTTTTCTTCTAAAAGCTTCGTTTATGTCAGAACTGCTTGGGTCTTCTTTCAAAAAAATGCATTAAGAGAATAAATGTGGCAAAATCCTGTAATTCCGCAGGATGACTTACCTTATTATGGCTAGATCGTACAAGAAAACTGTCAATAGTAACTGTCGCTTATTGCACAGACCGATTAAATATTGAGATTGATGATATGAAACAACAACACATCTTCATTATACATTTTTGAAATGTTAAAAATGATTAAAAAAATGATACGTTAAAAAAATTAATACGATTAGTTCACAGGAATAAATGCAATATTTAAGAACTTGTATAAAAACTAACCATTGATTTATATAACCAGTTTTGATCGAAATAAATTTAGATTGAATGGAATTTTATTCTGAAGCAAGGATTGTGTAGATCCTAATTGTGCGCAAGGCTATTCTATGAGTTTTACTTTAGGATAATATTGAATTGATTCACCATATTCATGTGTTGTTTTTGATGAACATAGATTTAAAATGTTGATCGTATGAGTAACTACAAGATAACTTCGACAATATGAAAAAGAAAGAAACCGTCTTTAAAAGAACAAACATTCTATCTGATGCACAACAAAGATAGACTGGAAGGAGAGATATAAAACATGAAGCCGAAAAGTATTTTCTCCTAAAATTATATTTACACATTGTTTTAATTGTAATGCACTTTGTGTTTTAGACCAAAGAAAAACAATCCAATTCGACCCTTTATACATCATGGTTCTAGAAAACTTTGAGAGATTTGTTGAGAATTCAGAAGAGTTTAAGAGTCATAGAGCTCGTAATTTCGAATTTCGTCTCATGTTCTATCTGAACGAATAAGTTAGATGTGATGGTTGATCAGGTATGTCTTTGGAAGAAACAAGCAATGAGCGCCAAATTGGTGAATGATATACTATCAAAAATAAATTTCAAATGTTGCTAATGATTGAGCAATATATAGAGAAATACTCAATAGACCATAATACTGCATAAATAAAATGATATTTTATTATAGTCTAAATCCTGCTCAATAGAGTATAGCCACTGTCTATTACGCGAATGAATGATATACGACCAGTTTCACGCATAAGATTTCGGAACACAATAAGAAGTTAGAAGTAGAAACATGATATCTGGATATTATACAATTTCTAAGATGCTAGCTTCATTCAAATAGGACCAGGTAAGTTAATTCAATTACATCGGGTATATATTTGTCAGAAAACCAACAAAAATTTAAGATTTATTTTTTTTTTTGAAAGACACACTATAATATAATGAATACGAGTAAAGCAGACAGATTTCATACTTTCATTCATGAATGTTTATGTCAATTCATCTTCTTAATACTTAAAATCACGTCTCTAATATTAATAAGTGATCAAAAAGAAAATCGTAAGAATAATATTTAATACTCAATGTTTAGTGAAATTATTCGAAGCAGAGGAAACCTATCTCGTATTATCCAAAAAGTTCTCTTTTTCAAGTATTATTCTTTTCAAGATATTTTTGTACTCAAGAATTTCGAACGTTCAAATCTAGTAGATTTTGTTTTCTGGCATCATGTGGTCGTGACACAGGGATTTGAAAACACATGTACCTCAGGAAAAACATTTGTGTTCGGATATTTCATTACTTTCAAATTAACCGACCGGTCTCGAATAGATTTAATAGATGATGATGTTCGTGATCCTGATCTTAGTCGTAATCGTGTTGATTCACAAGACAAAAACAACAACTTGAAGAACTTGATGATACACTTTACTAGAACCGAAAATTTATTCAGATATTTCTTCATTGATGTAAATTTTATATGCATAAAATAAATAAATAATTACATGTATAAGATCTCATCTATTGGTCTGAATATTAATCAAACGCATCGAAAATTTTCCTGTTTCATTGTTTAAATTATTGATCGATTGGTAGGTTTCTTATTCGAACGAAAAAAATATGATGTGAATTAAAAATTACATAATTCTGTAAGAAACAAAGCTTTAACGTTGATAGATGATTCAAGAATGAAATATTCCTTGTTTCAATATCATTAATTTGTCTCCAATTTAGATTACAGTAGTGGATTTTCATTATCATCACAAAGAATTCGATCTTTACTTCGCACATTTTTTTAGTATTTATCGATCCAGAAGTAATAGTCAACTCAATATATTATCAAATATTCATCTCTCGTAGAGAGCACAGTGCTGGATTAATTCAGATTAGGATATGTGCTGAGTATTTATTTGAATTTCGAAAAATAATCTTAATTTATCAATCAAGACGAACAAGAATCTATAAATAATTATAAGATATATAAAATTTGTTGAAATTCAGACAAGCTTCTACATGTTTATCTTTTGAAAGATTCTTGCCTGACATCAAAAACAAACGGCATGTGTCATCTACTTGTATATGTATGTAAACAAAAAATGCCTGCACGTTATTTACTTATTGGTGCATGACAACAATTAATAGTTATTATGTTTTCTTTATTGAACAAAAGCTATTCTATTTATATAATGCATAAGTTGTATGCCGATATCAGCTAAATGATTATATTGGATAGAAAAAAAAACACATTTTTTGATTTAAGAGTGGTTGGAGTTATAGTTGATTTTAGAGTTTCTAAGCGAATGTTATCAAAAAAGAGGCCTTCACGACAGATCAATGATTATTTATTCTATGTGATGAATACGAAATAGACGAATTATAATAAAACGTACATATTATTAAAGTAAAAAAGAATATTTTTGTTATTGCTTTTTTTCTTTTTGCTTCGTAATACGCATGTCAACTTCATGACGTGACTATGACGTAGTTCTTTTTACTACTATTGCAAAAAGGTTTCAATTGCGTCTGAAGTTGTATGCAATAGGATTTTGTTTCGTTATAATTATTTCTCGTTCTTTTTCTGCGTATTTTATTTAAACATCGAGGCACAGTAAAGCAGCAATGAACGCAAATCATCTTGGTCACATGTAACAGACATGAGGGGATGGCTATCAGAAGGCAAAGGAAAGCATTTGCCACACCTAAAAATCTTACGAGTGGCATACACAAGATTGAAAGCATGTTTTTATTTCGTAGTAAGAAGATATTACAATATATTGTCAAACCTCAATATTAAAACGCTAGTCTGCCTGTAATAGCAGAGACTAAGACTAAATCATAAGAAACAGATAAGAATTTTACGACGACAAGAGTCGTCTTCAGCAAGATTATTGTTGCTTTATCAACTCATATTTTGTCCCTATGATTCTTGGCAGAAAGCCAAGAGGGGTGTGGCTGTGGGTGTGGTATATCCGTTTATTTACATACTTCACAATCAAAATATTCATGTTTAGATTATATCAAGCGAAATAAAAGTCGCAATAGAAACATTTTGCACTTTTAAAATTAAGCAAATTTCTTATTTGAAGGTATTAAAGTACAGTTTAATATATATGCAACTATAAGTAAAACATTGATCAAGGACGATTTTCTCATGTTCTGTACTAGTATGAATAACTGATGATGTTTATGTGGGTCAATACTTTGATGATTGCATTAGGAATCATTGAGTAAACAAAACTTCCATATAAATATCTTTCAAATTCATAAGAAAAACAGCAGTGGGATTGTTTGTGCGCCATTCACAATAATTAATCATTCATAGCAAAATGAAAGCGTCTGGATCAAGAACCAAAAATATAATAACAGAATATGGTGTTGGCGTTGAATCAGAATGTGGCAAATTAGATATCGTACTTATGCATCGACCAGGTCGAGAACTTCTTCGATTGAACAAAGACAATCTTCATGATCTTCTCTATGATGCTGTTCCAAATATCAATGAAACACATCAATCTCATGATTTTTTTTCTCAATATTTACGTGATCATGGAACACAAGTACTTTATCTAACAGATCTCTTATGTGAAACACTTACATTTAGTGATAAAGCACGTGATACATTAATTAATGGTATTGTTGCTCATTCATATTTTAGTGATAGTAATCATCAAGAAGCTGCAATGGTTCTTCAACAATGGTTACTAGAACGTACACCTGAACAATTAACTGAAGATGTTATTGCTGGTGTATCATGCACACAAGATGAATTAGGCACATCTGAACATGCTCAAACACTTTTAAAAGCTAATGATCCGACGAATCAATTTGTTATTCCACCATTACCCAATCTTTTGTTTATGCGTGATGGATTTTCAATTATTGAAAAAAATGTTTTTATTTGGGAAATGGCTAAACCAGCACGAAGAAACGAACCACTTCTATTACGTGTCATCTTTCAATATCATCCATATTTATCAACTTCTGGTTTAAAAATTGTTGAATGGGAGAAAATAACTGATAATGATGAATTTCCAACAATTGAAGGTGGTGATGTTGCTTATCTTGGTCAAGGTATTTTACTTATTGGCTGTAGTGAACGAACAAATCGAACTGGTATTGAAGAACTTGCATGTACAGGTCTTTTTCGTCAAGTCATTGCTGTTATTATACCTCCACGACGTACTTATATGCATTTAGATACTATTCTTAGTTCAGTTGGTAAACATGCATTTACATTACATGGTCTATTAGCTGAAACTATGGAAGTATTTACAGTAGAAAATCAAAATATTAATGATAAAACACTTTTAAAACCAAAATGGGTTTCATATGGATGCAATGTTCGTCAAGCTCTTCGAAAAATTCTTGATGATCCAAAACTTACTTTTTATGATGCTGAAGATGAAGAAACATCTATTCATGAACAACAACAATGTCGTCATAATGTTGTTGTTATTGATGATCATCATATAATGACTTATGGAGGTAGTGATCCAGAAAAAGGTATTGTTACTCAAATGACTCGTAATGGTGCTTGTCAAGTTGGTCAAGTTCCTCCTCAAGGTTTATCCGAAGGTGGTGGTGGTGTTCACTGTATGACCAATGCTATTCGACGACGAGCTAAATAATTTAACTTTTTTCTGAACATTTCAACAGTTTGCTTCATATGTATAGTTGTTATTTCTTATATTTTATCGTATGCGTGTGCTATACATTACATTTAAAATTTACATTTAATATAAATAAACAGGATGGCAATAAATGCCAGTATTTTTAATCGTTGTCTATAAGAATTGAAAGAAGAAATTGAATATGAAAAATAATTCGGAACCAAACATAGACTCGATTCGAATTTTTAAAAAATTAAATGACAAATGTATTGATGTAACTGTTGTGTAGACGAAAGGAGGGAGGAGGTGTGACTGGATGTGATCGAAGTGAAAAACAATACTCAGACGCACATATAAACCCATACTCTCACTTCATGTCTAGTACATCAATTTCAGAAAAAAAAGAAAAAGCACTTTTGATCATCAATATTTTTCAAGTTGTATTTTTTTCATAAAACAATTACTGAATGAAGTACATGCATCAATAGAGACACTACAAATCCATTTAAAAATACTGTTGCCTAGGTTAATATATAAATATATTGTTTGTGTATTGGTGAATCATGAGCACAAGAACTTCAGCATCGAAAAGGTAAATACGTACAAAAAAAATAAAAATAAAGGGGTGTGGATGAGAATGAAGAGAACACTAGGCAAGCATTCAAATCGTTGAGATCTTTTTTGCCAAACTGAAGACAAATGTGCTTATCTACTGAACTCTATGATATAACATTTTCTCATCGGTAGAAAATTGATATAGAGAAATGATAGTAGAGTATATTAAAAGAAGCATTTCGACAACGTTGTTAAACTAAATGCTAGAATCAACCAAAAAACACAAATTCAATAAGTTCAGATTGTTTTTCATTTTTCTTTCAATCTATTATTAAACTAAAAGATTCATTGAAAACAATTTCTATTTATTTGTTAAAGCTACATATTTTAATATATAATACGTGGTGGGATAGTATATTGATATGGTTCATAATTGATGAGATTTTGTTGTTGCGTTTGGATGCTTGGCGAACTAAAGACTAACACATACATTCGTATACAGTTATGGATCTTTCAATAGATATCATAATTATATTTACATTGTTTTTGTTGCGTTGATCACTTTTTTAAATCTATGACATGCTTAACTAATAGATCTGATAGACAACAAGTAATATTACATGAATAAGATTGAGCTTCTCGTCGGTCTAGAACAATATCTACACTTTATAGAAAAATAGTAATGTAAAATGAATGTTGAAAAAAATTTGGTGTTCGAAAATACTGTCACTCAAGGCAAATAGTTCAATTTAATGTAAGAATTTATTTTGTTCTTTATTATCCTATCATCATTATGTTTATCAGTATTTTTCTATTTTGTTTCATTAGCACCATTATCAAACCGCTGACATCAACAAAAAAAAATATATATGTATAAGACGTAGTTTTAAGAACAATAAACACAACATGAAGAAAAAAAATAAATGAAGAGAAAAAAAAAAGAAAAAGGAAAAATATTAATTGCACACATAAATCTGACATATACATAGATATAGATGAATATAGAGACAAAAAAAAGTAACTCAATGATTCTGCGTACATTCTCTTTTTTTTGTTTGTTTGATTTTCTACAAGAGTAAAATGTACACACATGCCCAATACTACAATGTGGTATACTATGTCACGGGTAGAACGAGAGATGATAAAAGACATAAATGCTATTTCATATGTAGGACATTGTACTGTTGTTGTTGAGCTTGAGCAGCTGCTGCTGCTGCTGCTGCCGCTCGTTGTTGTTGAACTTGTTGACTAATCTTGAGTGAACGGCGAAATATCAAAATATGTGGTTCTAAAAAAAAAGTAAATTTTTTGTTTTCCTTTTATTCAAAATTGTACTTATTTACCTGGCTCATGAATCATAAAATGAACCCAACCAAGTGATTGTTGAACGCCAAGATGACGCCATTCATGTTCAGTTAATAATCGACCTTTCGGTACTTTCTTTGCAATTTCTTTGGGCAAAATAACATGACGATATTCATACATTTCCTTAATAAAAATTTTAAAAAATTTTCAATCAAATATTTAAAAATAAAAAATAAAAACTTGAAAAAATTTCCTTACATCTTTATATGTATCCGAATAATAGATCTGTTCTTTGTGTGATTCTTTTTCTTTTTGTGCAGCATCTTTAGCGGCCATTGCTAACGAAAACCTATATACTATATAAACGACGACAAATGAAAAAGCCTTTTTTGTTTTCGTTTATTCTAATCTAAAATAAATTAAATTTTCAATGAACGAATGAAATAAAAAAAAACATGTCTAACAAATATAAATTGATATGATAAAGTTATCTGACAACTACGGAAAGAAAAAAAAAAGAAAATTTGAACACGTAGAAAATGAAAAAGAAAAACACATTGCTTATTTATCCATCACAATGACTTTCAAAGCCTGATTCATTAAATTCTTCATTAACATTACTATTGATCATTTTAAAATGATTAACAGCCATTCGAAGTCCACCACGCATGATCATACTATTTTTAATATTTGTTGAATCACCAAGTGGATAATTTGTTGACGTATTCATTGTTGCACTAATAGGAATACGTGTTGTAGGAAAATGTGTATTTTGTTGTTGTGTTGATGGATCAGGTTCAATGCGATATTTTAATAAACGACGGAACATAAGAACAAATGGTTCTAGAAGAAAATAGTATAAATTGATAATAAAGACGAAAAATAAAACAAAAATTTTACCAGGTTTATGTATAAGATAATGTTCCCAATGAGGTCCTTGTTTAATACCTAATGCACGCCATTCACATTCGTCCATTAATCTATTTTTTGGTATTAATGAAACCATACTTTTATCCAAAATAATATGTCTATACTGATAAGTATCATCTTCATCTAGAAAAAAGAACACATATATTTATATATATATATATGTGTAATTTTTAAAATAACGATATTTCAACATACATGTTGATGAATAACGTGGTGGCTTTATTTGTTGATTTGATGGCATGATATTAATTTTCAAATGGCTAAATCTAAAAAGAACCAGTCACACAACAACAACAAGGAAATGTCTAATAATTCATCGACAAAAAAGAAAAGAAATGAATATGTTTATTTTCTTCGGAAAAATAAACTGTTTTGTACAAGAAAACAAAACGAAAGAAAAAAAAAAACAACAACAAATTAGTCTTTCTCACTCGATCAAAAATCATACGACTAGACATATTTATTCTGTTTTTAACATTTCATAAAATTTTCTTTGTTCTTCAGCTTTATAATCAGCTTTAGGTAATGAACGTTTTAAACCACCATCCCATTCTAAATCAACAAAACCACCTTGTTTAGCTATAGCTGCTTTAACACGACGAGCAAAATCAATTGATGTTTCACCTTTTTCAATTATCATTGGTGGTAAATAATAAACATCAACAACAATCGCCCATGATGTCATCATTAATATTAAATATTGAAATAATTCATGTTTAGATGAATTCCAAAAAGCATCACCAAAACGATTATCATATTTAATAGCAACAGGATAAATTGTTGCTTCAGTTATTTCAAAACAACCTTTTTTAAACATCATTACGGATGTATTATTAATACATGTACCTTCAGGAAAAATTAATATTGGTAAATTATTTTTACTTTTAATATGTTCACGCATTTTTTCAGCAACCATATGACGATCTTTAGTTTCTGAACGTTCAAACCATATATGATTAGCTGTATGTGATAATGTTCGTTGTACCATACCAAAAAATCCACCTTGTTTTTGTCCAATCATTGAAAAACTATTATCTGTTGATAATATAATAACATCAATAGGTGATGTATGATTAGCAACACATATTGAACCACATTTAGCACGATGTTCTGTATTATGATATGTTATTATAGCAGAAAAAACACGTGATAATATACGATGTAAAACAATATTTATATAAAAACCATAACGTAATTTAGCATCTTTTCCAGGAAAATATTGAAGAAATACAGCTGAACCTAACATCCATAAAATACCAATAATAAATAGAAAAAGACGAAATGGAAATAATATAAAATAACGTATACAAAATCCAAGAAACCATAATAATGTTATACGCATAGAAAAATATGCATGTTGTTGTTGAGTACGTGTTAATAAATTCCATACAGCCATTTCTTCGGCAGATGTAAAACGTTTAGTTACATCATCATCAACAATAGCTTCAAGACCTTGACGAGTATAATCGACGATATCTTCTATATTCAAAAAGAAGAAAACAAAGACAATTTCAGAAAAACTTCAGCTTGTTTTTTGTTTTTCATAATTATTTGTTTATTATTTCTTCTAACTATAGATGAGCAACTCAAATGATGAGCATGAAGATAAATATCACGTCTATTGAAAGATTAGTGAATGTGCATGTTAGTCTTCTTCTGTTCATAGTCACATCCTTTTTGCGCGTCTAACTTTTCCATACTTAGTATTCAGATGTGTTGATAGTCTATTACGAACATTCTTGAATGGTATATCAATACGTTTTGAAGGAAATATCATCGAGTATGCGTCAGACAGATGCCATATTCAGCTGATTTCTTGTTTATAGATAGGGTTCGATGAGAGTAAAATAGTCTTGACAGAACAATGAACTTTGGACTTTATTTCTTAAGTTATAGCTGTTTTAATGAGTTTTCGAGAAAACTTAATTTTCTTATGAAATATGAACCATATTTGTAAATTTCATATCTCCATAAGAAAGTGTATTTTCTCTAACTGAAACTTTCAGAATCTTCAGAAGATTACTATACATACATTTCAAGAAAATTTCAGATTGAAATTCAATCCATAGATATATCCGTCAATAGGCTACGGAGATGCTGAAAGTTATTATGATAGTTAGAAGTTAGGAAAGGACGTTTGAAGGCATTTATTCGTTCACTATTTCACTAGTGTTTCTAAGATCTAACAAGAAGCAATAGAATCAGTACACTTGACCTTGGAAAACTGTTCCACATGACATTCAGAAAAAACAAAATGAATACAAAATTTTTATAGTATCGATTAAAAAGAGATGAAGACGATGGAAAGATCCTTAAAATTCTTTTCATTTCTATATTGATTATAATAAGCTAGTCAGTCTATACATTTTATAAAATATTATCAAAAAAAGTGTTGAAATATAGAATACATGTACTACTTCTTTATTGCATTTCTAATGGATTAAGTAGAATGATGATGAAGAAATGTATTCCAAAATAGATAGAATAAAATAAAGCTTCCTGTGATTATCAACAACATGTTTTACATCTTAATTCTATAGAAATTGTGCTGACAACTTTTTTTTATCTGCGTTTGAAACATAACAAGTTTATTCTTGTGAACGATAGCTTCCTTTAATTACGACTGTATTGTGTTATGTCCTATTCTAAATGAGTCTTGATGATATAGATCAAGCAAAAATTAAAAAATTTAGTTTGACTATTTTTTATGGCATGTCAATTATAATTAAAGGCAGTTTTCTACCTTTTAATCATCACATCTACTTAAATCTATCTCACAATTTATTATTAATTACCAATCAAAGTACTTGAGTCGAGTACAATCATTCTAAGTTATTCTTCAATGTTGTTTTTTTTTCTACTGAATTTTCCAAAGTTATATTCCATTATTTCTTTTGAATAATTCTCACATAATATAATCTATTGATATTTCCTAGGTCAAAATATATTGTTGTGAAAATTTTTATGCTAATTTTTTTTTTATTTCGATTAAGTTAAGAAAAAGTTTTTGACTCAATCCCTATGGCATTATATCTTCGCATCGGTTGAATCAAATGGACTACTCTATTGATCAATCATAGAAATTTATTCAAAGTGTTTTTGTCATACGGATAAGATAGGCAAAGTATTATTGATGGTATCATAAAAGCAATTTCATCTGTTATCAAGTAATAAAACTACATATGTATTCTTATTTGGCAATGAGCAGAAATTTCTTCAGTTAGATTTTTTTTTGCTATCAATCAAAAAATCAAGCTCATTCGAGCAAATCAAAGCAAAGATATTTTAATCTTTTATCTTAATGTTATTTATAGTACTCTGTGTAGATTTCGATTATTGCAATACTATCCACTATTGATAATAAATGATTTTAATCATTATTTATTACAATATGCATGAAACCGAGACCCAAAGATAAATACAATTATGTTTCAAGGTAATTGAACAATTAATTTTGGTTTTGCGGTTATGCTTATTAAGAGAAATGAATATATAAAATTCAGCTATTTCAGTTAGTTATACATATATTTTTCTTCAATGAATGATAAAACTTTGCATACATTCGATAACATCTGTCAAGGTTAGTTTTTAAAATAAAAGGTCAACAATCAGTTCATCCTTGTTATCATGGCGAGATACTAAACTTAAATATCGATACGAATTCACCTTTGCAAATATTAGTTTACTATTTATAAAAAAAAAAGAAAAAAAAAAGGTCATCAATTTAGATGTGTACTGACAACGTTTCGGGTCATTAAACATGAAGACAGAGTGCATAAATTCGAATAAATTTCATTTTTCACTGACAAAAATTCTTACCTAATTTAAATTGAATATCGGTTTGTGATGGAGTTCCTGATATTTTTGGTTCTTGATCAGTTGTTGATGTTATTTCATGTGATGATTCCGATTCATTTTCATCATTAATTTCATTTTTTGAATCACTTACTAATGGTGTTTTTGATGATATTTCAATTGGATTATCTTGTGTTTTTTTATCTTTTTCTATTGTTGTTGATGTAGATGTTTGAGTTTCATCCGAAGATGCATTAGAATTAATTGAAAATTCTTTATCTCGTTTTATTTTTGTTGCATAATCAAATATCAATGCTAATAATTGAACATAAAGTCTTCGTAAACCAAGTGATAAATTTAATGCTGCAAGTGTAAGTACAAGTACAGCTAGACAAACCATAGGTGCACATAGAATACCTATGATAGTAAAAATTTGTGTTGTTGTTATTGTCATGATTTATTTGAAATTGTACAATGATAAATAATAAAAAAGTCTAGAAAAGAGTAAAGAATAAATATGTTATAGAAAATGATTAAAGTACAAAGTTCACAACAAACAAAAATAAATATATCAACCATTTATGAATTCTATAATTTTTTTTTATTTTTATTCAAGAAAAAAAAAATGAATTCTTTTTGTTTCTGACACATACCTGAAAATTTTTTATCTCGAGCATTTTGTTCACAATCATACACACACACACTAACGAAAGTGAATGTTAAACGTGTATGTATATAAGATTTTCGTTTGTTTTTTTTTCTCTTTTCCTATTAACTATCTCTCTCATATAACATACTGTTTTCGATCAGAAGAAATGATTATATTCGTCAGTGAAAAGAAACATACAGTGACGGACTGATCATAACATGTTTTGCAACCCTCGATTATAAATATATGGATATACTGCGCGTTTATATATATATATATATATACCTGAGAGAAACGAAAATAATGTACGATAAGAAAAAAAAGCAAAAAAAAAAAGCCACGAAGTAAATCAAAATATAAACAACATAAATATTATTTTAGTTTTGTGTCTATTTTTGTTTATTTCTTTTACGCAGCTAATTATTTGTTTTTAATTAATTAATTAGAAATTCAAAAAAAAAAATATCACAATCAAAACACAAAAAACGAAAAGCAAAAAAAAAAATGTGAATAAATATTAATGAAATAAAAGTTAAACTAAAAATGAAATATGAATTTTGTTTATCACAATTGATATTTATCAGGTTAGTATTTAATCGATAGATAGAGATTAGTTTTATCACGAATGAATAGAAGAAAAAAAAAATGAGACTAAAAAAATAAGATATTTAAATAGTAGGTTGATTTTTATCAGCACTTTCATCTGGTGCTGATTTTGTACCATTTGGTGCAACAGTTAATACATTACCAAGAGGTACTAATGGTGTAACATGTAATGTTAATCTTAAAATAGAACAAAAAAAAAAAAAGACTCGTTAATTAAATATTTCTTCATGAAAATCACATCTTATCTTACTTATGTAATAAAATCATACTAATACCAGCAAGAATCAAAAAGAATACACAACTCATAAAAATTATTTTTAATTCAAAATCCTAAATAATAGAAAAATTTTTGTTTTAAATAAAAGTATTTTTTTTTTTTATTTTGTACTTTAAGAAGAATGATAACCACAATTAAATTTAATGGAATTCGAAAATAATTCATTACAGTAGCACGAGCTAAGATAAATTAAAAACAAGAATGTTTGAATAAAAGAAAAAAATTTAATAATAAACAAACCTTCTTCGGGCACATATTTACTGCGCATTGTTGCCATTGCTCTAATTTAATTTAATAGAACAAAAAAGAAAAAATTTTTCAAAATTTCGTTTATCATATAAACTAAAGAAAAAATGAGATTTTAACTATTCTCGATGTTTTTAAAATCTAGAAAATGTTATTTAGTAGAAAAAAAAAACTGAAATAATCGATGTGATTTAATACCAGTTTTTGCATGATCAGTCTTTCAAGTGTTTCGAAGCAAAACACCAATTTTATAGAGTTCACTGAGTTCTATGTAACTATACGATAAGGTCATGAAAGAACCTTTCTTTATCTTCTCAAATGACGAATATATAAATGATCAAAAAATAACTTACGGCCAAAAGATACCAACACAAAATTCAAAGACCAAAAATGCTATGAACATGATGCCTTGACCCTAGAAAACAATAACGATTAATTTATATGAAAAAATTCTTGATTTACATAAGGCATGAATATTGGTACACTCAAACATAAAGCCGAGATAAAAACAATTGATCTAAATAAATCAATGAAATGATAGATAAGTAATAAATAGATAAAAATCTTCATCGACTCAAATCTTATTTATCATATATACAAATGTTCTGAAAATTTCAATATATATTTTCAACCAAGAATGTAAGTCAAAAGTATGAGCTTGCCTTCACATTGCTTAAATTCTAATGAATAGAATCTATTAATTCTAAAAAGGAAGTACTCCAAGAATCAGTTAATTCTTCATCATATAAGAGCTTTTCTTTAACTATTTACTGTAAATAAACTCTTTTTAGAATTGTAGCCGTTATTCTGTAACTAATCGGACGTAAACAAAAAAAACACTCCATTACTCTTTGAAGATCATATTTCCGTAGTAGTTCAATAAACTTAACTACAGAAGACTATTACCTACAAGTCTTATAAAAAACAAAAAAAAAAAACCTTCTAATAAATAGAAATAACATGCAAATTATCATAGTATTCTTAACAAGTAATCATAGACCGACATATTATCTAATCTTTTGAATAAAGAAAAATTATAAACTAGACTCAAATTACATGTTAAAATATAGAACATTAGTATTACATATATAAAATTACAAATAATACAAAATTTAATAAAATTCTATTTCTTCTTTATGAGTTAACAAGCTTAAACAAACTATTACATATCTTTCATTATAATTCCTATTGCATTCAAATATTGACGATAAACTCATATCCTTGACCTACTTTTTTTAATAGAATATTTACATAGCAAATTTTCAGATTTCAATCGATTGAAGATTTTTCTTCTCTATATTATAATTTAAAAAAAAATAGATAAAGAAAATATTCACCTCATAAATGATTCAGGTGTTGTATAATTACAAAAGACTTTAAATGAGTTTGATCCCATCATCATAGCAACCATATAACCAGCAAATATATATCCTAAATTAAAAACAAAAGATCAGACTATATATAAGATAAAGTTTTTTTTTTAAATAAAAACCATGTGGAATGGGCGGATTTTTATTATCAGTTTTATCAATATTTGATTGATTTAATGCTTGAGTTAAAGCTGGTGTCCATTCAAGTACAAATACATACATTGATGCTTCAAATAAAGCTTGAACAACACCAAGAAGAAAAATTTTTTTATCTATTAAATCACATATGATAATTATAAATTGAAATTTATTTATATTATTTTACCAGATTTAATAGCAGTCCAAGCAGAAATAAATGATTGTGATATAGGTGCATTAGCATCACCATAATTTTCTGACCATGTTGTTATCAATAAAATACACATAGCAATAAATGAAAATATAGCACTATCGAATGGAGCTCTAAAAGAAAAATGCTTTTTTGTTTTTTCGATATTTTAAAATTACTAGAATCAAAAACCAATTGATCTCACTTATACCGAACTGAAATAGCCGCCATGGCTGATGAAGATATTCTTCTAACTAATAGTTCTCGTTCAAGCTCATATCTTACTACTTGTTAGAACATCTGGTATAAATAAAACTCTGAAAAAGATTTATACTACTATCACTTTCTTTTTGAGTTATAACTGTATTACTGAATTTTTAGCCTCCAATAGGATATCACGAGGAAAATTGAATCGCGAAATTTAAGTCTGAAAGTTTTACTTCACAATAAATCTTATAATATCTTAAAAGTTTCAGCAAAAAAAAAACAACAACAAATGCTTCTATGTCAAGATAACAGAACTATAACACTTTATCCACATCCATATAAGCAAGTGATCTACATCTCACTACTAGTCTCGGATCATCTAATCGATAGCATAATTACTTCATTGTGACAGACGTTTACTCTTGTGATTCTTCTCTTGAAACTATGTGTCAAATATGACGCTATAATTCATAAAAATGTCACTAACGAGGGAACATTCCCAAGTGTCACATCGGTTTTCAGTTCAGACTCTATGCATAAGGTAGACCCCAGTGAGTTATGAAAAACCCCAGAAGAATAAGTGCCCTTAGGCCTTGTGTCTAGAGTTATAGGCATTTTACTGAAATTTTAGTCTTTGACACTTTATAGATCGACAAATAGAATGACGGTATTTCGATCTGAGATTTTGCCTACAGATAGATCTATTTGTGAGTAGAATACCCTGAAAATTTCAGCTCAAACGAATGTTTTATTCCTGAGATATTAAAGTCCCAAAAAAACAGTAAATTCTAGCATCTTTCGTGGGATATGATTGATTTTTGGGACTTTAATATCTCAGGAATAAAACATTCGTTTGAGCTGAAATTTTCAGGGTATTCTACTCACAAATAGATCTATCTGTAGGCAAAAACTCAGATCGAAATACCGTCATTCTATTTGTCGATCTATAAAGTGTCAAAGACTAAAATTTCAGTAAAATGCCTATAACTCTAGACAGAAGGCATAATGGCACTTATTCTTCTGGGGTTTTTCATACCTCACTGGGATCTACCTTATGCATAGAGTCTGAGCTCAAAAGCGATGTGACACTTGAGAATGTACCCTCGTAAGTCTTATCTTTACATAAATATTATTCGAAGACTCTGAATTGTTTTTTTTTTAAATTCTTACACATAGCCAAAAGTATTTGCTACGGATTGTGCAACTATTCCCGATATAATAGCTACTACAGAATTTCCAAAGTATGCATTAGCAAATATAAGACCCAATGATTCTGGTTCAAAATTTCTCTACAAGAAAAAAAAAAATAATAATTTTTTTGCTTTATTAATTTTATATTCATACTCGTCGATGTTCATTAACTAACCATGATTCGAATGCACTAAATAAAACCGATGTTGCCATACCAGCAAGTAATCGTCCAATAAATAAAATATAAAAATTTGAAGAATGCTATAATAAGCAAAAAACAAAAAACCAAAAGAGTATTTTATTTATTCTGAATATTTCTTAAAAGAAAATTATTAACCTTAGTTGCACATGATATTCCATAAAGAATACCATACATAATACATGTATTTCGTCTTCCACTAAATAATAAGAAAAAAAGAAATTTATTAAATTCAAATAAAAACAATTTTTTTTTAGTTTCCGTTACTATTTATCTGCAAGTGAAGCAACAATGGTACCAAATATCATTGATGAACCAAAACCAGCTATAAAAAGTACTTCAATTTCATGTTTTTGTATGCCATAACTTTCATATAATGCATAAACATGAGGACCTTGAAGCCAATCACCAGCTAAGAAATAAAAAATAAATAGAAATCAATCGTTTTTATTTTTTTTTATTCTATTGAGCTTTTACCAACGGCTAATAGGTAAACAAATAGATAAGTTTGTTGAAAACCTCGATAATTAGGATCTTTAGAATGTTGTTGAACTTGTCGAGTATAGAAATGTAAAATAATACATGCTACTATTAAAACTCCAAGTGAAAATATGAATATGTCCATATTTATAAATTTATTTTTAGTAATTATTCAGAATTGAAAACAGTTCGTTCTGCTTGAATGATAGACACAAAATAATAGGGTAGAATAAGGTGTTGTCTTGCTCCCCTTTCTCTTATTTTTTTTTTATTATTATTATTAATTCAGTCTACGCCATTCACATCAATCGAAAGTAGACGCATAATGCAACTGTATTTGACCAACTGTAAATTTTTTTTTTATTATAACTAGAAAAAGATGTCGTTACTTTTCGAAAACCAAAAAAAAAAAAGATTCGTTTTCACAAAATTAACGAATATATTTGAATAGATGATTCTATCGCACAATATTAAGGAATACTCTCAAGCAATAATAAAATATAATTATCGATTACTAGTGCTTGAGAATACACTTAGTGTTACGAATTATTCATTGAATATAGAACTTGCCTTTTGTTTATTCTGTAAATCATTTTGTTTTACATTTATGTTTCTTCTTCTTTACTAAAGACAAAATGAAATATTTCCATTTTCTTGTCTTTCAGTTAGTTATTAAACACTATCAAATGTATCTTGGTATGCTTTTTTTTTTGTCTTGCATTCATAATGAAAATGTTATAATGACATCATTTCTTTTCTTTTTTTTTTATGTTTAACACATTCCGCCTCCTATTACTAATCTTATGCACATACAATTTAACCAGTTGGAATCACAGTTGGACTAAACTAGTTGATTTGTATATCTGTGAATTAATTTTTTTTTTGTTTTATGGCAAATAAGCCAAAAAAGACTTGATGAATATCAATGAGTTACCAACAGAGAATCTAATTATATAATCAAATGTCATTTTTTTTGTTTTTATTAACGGTGAAATTGACAACAAAAAAAAAAATTTTTGCTTTCTTTCTTTCTTTTTTTTATGTTGTTGTGAGTATGTAGAAAAATACAAGAAGCACTGTATATCATAAGTTATTACTGCACAAGCAGAGAAAAACATCACTGTAATACATGCACACATATACAAGCATAAATTGGAATAGAGATTTTTTTTTGTTTTGTTTTCATGACAACATCAGATCGAGTTAGTAGAAAAAAAAAAAAAAAAAGAAAAGAATTTTGTTTCGTATAAATAAAGTATGTACATATCAAGGCATTAAAAGTTTATCATCATCACTACTAGCTTGTTCATCGTCTTGCATTGTTGTTATTGGTATGGATGTTGGTGATAATGATTGTTCTTCAAAATGATCACATAATGTATTTAAAGGTATTTGTCGTTTACGAATACAAAATAATGTTGATGATGTTGTAGTTGAAATAGTTGTTGGTGATTGAATATCATTTTCATCATGTATAGATAATAATTGTTCATCAGAATAAATTGGTGGAAGTTCTTGTGATTCAATAAATGATCGATTAGAAAGTGCAATCGGTTGTAATAAATTACAGCGTTCATATATATCAAAATCATTTGATGATGTAGAATTATTATTATTATTATTATTTATTGAAAGATTTCTTTGAAATAAAGAACGAATTCGAGAACGAAAACGATCAAAACGATTTGTTGATAATGGAGGTAGATTTGAATGTGTTTCATTTGATTCAAGCATTGGAATACGAGAAGAATCTAAAGAAAAATAATAAGATTAATAATACATATTTATTCTAAACATTTTTGAAGATCAAAACGTTCATATAGGATCAAGAGACTATTTTTATTGTTCATTTAACTGATATCCTTCGTTAGAGTTCGTATTTTTCTTGATTTGTTCTAATACACTTTCCTTTTAGAGTCGCAACCGTTTCACCTTAAAGTTTTTTTTTTTATAATACAAAGGATCTATGACCACAAGGATATTCTCTAAAAGTCTCAACCAAAATCAATGCTTCGTTCTTCAGACATTAAATGTGGAAGAAAAGTTGATTTTGTGACATTCGTTGTAAAACATGATAAACAACATTTCAAGCCACAATTCTAGAAGAAAGGTCTAATAGAATAAATTATTTAAAATTTCTTCTTATTTCATTGAGTCCTATGCATAGAAAAAGAAACGGGAAGTCGAATCAAACACTAACAGTTGGAAACGTTCCCTGATGAGTTTTAACGAAAGCAATTGAATAAATAATGCAGTTTTACATATAAAACAATCTCAAAACTAATAAATAGGTCAATGAATTTAATCGAAAATGTTTTCTGAATACGTGTATGAGTTTGTTTTTTATACTATTGCTTGTTATGAATGAATTTCTATAGCTGATGATCTCAGTTGAAAAGACTAAATCCATATTTTAGATACAAACCAGAAGTTTATCAAGTCTTCGACTACACGCTTTTCTTCGGAAGCAAACATAATTTTTCTATAATATACTCAAAATATTATATTTTGGTTTTTTTCAACACTCTATTGTATAGATTCTTGTAGGCCAGATCAATTATTTCAACTCAAACAAAAATCTTCATTGTAATAAACAGTTGCACATTTATAATGCTGGTGAATATCGAAAACAGATAATGTATAAAATAAAATAAAAGCACAAACCTATATGGATACAAAAAAACTCTCATCAAAGTTATGAAACTTTTGTCCTAAAGTCTTTGTAGCTTTCGGGAAACGTTTTTTGATGAAATCTTGTAAAAATTTCAAAGCTTTTGATTTGCTTCTATTCTGAAATAAGAACATTGAATCCACCGATTAATATAAGTCATATAAAAGATAAATTGTCGTAGGTTGTACCATAGACAAAATAACATTATTCTGATTCTTGCCTATCTCTATGTAAAATTTCAAGTCAAAATTCGAAAATCAAGTTTTCTGGTACTTCTGAAGAGGAAATTTAATAAAATACCGTAAAAGTGCTCTGCAGTAATAAGCTAAGGATATGAGCTCTCTTTACAATGATTTATCACTTTGAAGACTTTCCATCATAAAAAAAAGTTTTGTAAGCGATCCTACACATCTCTAGTCTTTACCATCCTGCATAACAATGCTGTATTAAAAATAAAACTAATGAAAAATTTTTTACTTGATTCGCGTTAAAAGATAAAAAGTTAGTCTGTATTACCATCATTTTGACTTTGACGATTATGATGATGATGACGACGACGACGATATCTTCGATGTCTTCGATTTCTATGTCTTGATGTTCTTGAACTAGAATTTATCAATGGTAATGGAATAAAATTATCTAAACCAGCTAATCTTAAATATTCAGCAAGTAATGCATGTCGTTCTTCATCATCATTCGAATAACCCATTGTTTGATTATATGATGGTGGTGCTAAACGTCGTGGATCATCTGTTATAATTGATGTATTATTATTATTATTATTATTGTTAATTGATTGTTGTTGTTGTTGTTGTTGATTTGATTGTCGTTGAAATTCTTCTCGTCGACGTTGAATATATTGTTGAGGATTTAATAAACGTAATGAAGCTTGTCGTTCAGCTGAACGTAAATGTAAAAGTTTACATGTACATCCAAGTGCTATAATTAATAATGTTGAACAAATAGTAGCACCAATAACAGCAGCTGACATTATTCGACGAGGTATACGATATGGACAATTTATTTCATCGGAATTATCACCACAATCATTAGTACCTAAAAAAAAAAGTAAAAATGAAATATTTATATAAGTTTTTATTAGATTTAATTAAAAGAATTTGTAATTATAATTTCATATAAAATATTTTGAAATTCTCATAGATTAAGATTCAGAGTCTTGAGATAGTTAAATTTTGATTTTGCGAAACCACATCACTAACGAATAGAATTGTTCGTATACAGTCGATAACAAACTTTGATTACAAGTATTGACTAGTCCACTATTAATTCACATCTACTGAAAGTATAATTCCGACAACATTTTCTACTTGTGATGATCTTATATGTTCTAAAATTTTTTACAGCTACAACATTGAATAAGGTTAAGTTTGTGCTACGACATGGGCTCACTATTTTATAGCATGCTAACGAGTAAAATCTTGATTATTTGTTATAGACTTTGACGATACTAAAGTAGACGTCGAGTTGCGTTTATTGTTAGTCAAAAATTAGTAGTAGCTTGTAGAATACCAAAAATGATCGACAACAACGTTTTTGTATGGATATTTTCGCTGAATATATTTACAAAATCACTATCAAAAATTTTCTCTGAATATGTTTAGATACTTTTTTTTTAAATCGATCTAATTTTCGTTAGTGACGTGACAGAGTATGAATACACAACGAATTTCATAGATACTTTTTAATTAATAGTCAGTTGAAAAAGTCAATCGTGCTAAACAAACTTATTTAGAAAAAATAATCTTTCTAAAAACTCGAAGTCAAATGAAAGATCAGCATGTCTTGTTTCACTTGAAATAACCAGTATGAAATTCATACTGATACTCAACGGATGAGTTATTGTACTATTCTATCTATGAGATAATAAGAGCAAAAAAAAATAAATAAGATACATCGGTATCGGTTTTATCTCTATCTATTATAAGTATTCATATAATTAGAACTTACCATCACAAACCCATGTTTCATAAATACAATTTAAATTTCTACAAAGAAAAGTTCCATTATTTGAATTACACCACCAATTTGTACAATTTTTTTCATCAATACGATTAACACAAAATGCATTTCCATTACAACGTTCAAACCATGGATAACATCTTGGTTGATCCGATGGTACACGTATTGGATCATTACATGCAAATGTTGTTGGACATGATGCTTGTGAACAACCTAATTCATCATCACCACTAATACAATCCCAAATACCTTTTAAATGATATAAATAAAATATTTTCAAATATATATGTATTTATTACACTAACCATCACATCGTTGTTTAGGTGAATAACATTTTATTTCATAATGACCACTACAAAGCATTTGATTATATGAACATATACTTGTTAACCATGTTATATTCAATAAAATATTATTTGATTCATATAGTTGATTAAGAAAAATTGTATTTAAATTTTCTTTTGAACGTTTTCGTATAATAATTGTTGCTATATGATATTCATGTGTTTGTATTATTTGTTTTGGTAATGACATATCAGATGAAAGAAGTAATAGATTTTGTTGTTCACTACCATCATATACTAAAAATTCTAAATCAGAACGTTGATTAAGAAAATTATATTGATTTATAATTAATTTTATTTTATGTTTTTCTTTAGTTATTATTATAAAACATAATGATTGACGATTCGAAAGTGTTGAATTATCAAGTAAAATTTCACCATGATCTTGATTATATGATATAAGTGTTTCACATTTTGATGAATATAAACATTGAGGATTTTGTTCATATGGAACACAAACACCTTAAATATAAAAATATATGTTTTGTAAAATTGTTGAATTGTGAAAAACTCAAAATAAAAGACTTCCGACAATGTCGATTTTTTTTGTAGAATGAAGATAAACTTAGTAAAATAGTCATAAGTCAAGGATAAACATCAATTGAGATACATCATTCCATATGTTTTCTATTCGTCAATGACTTCTAATTAATTATATTAGTCTTATCTTAATAATAATTTATCATTTATTATGATTATCTTATAGCCTTGATAACAAGATGTATGTCTTATAGCAGACTGTTTTGTTATCAATTTTATTCATTAGTTTACGTATTGCATAAATATCTTTTATTCAAATGGGTTATAAAGAGTACACATGCATATTTTTTTATCACACATTTTTATTTTTGTATATAAAGCTCGTAAAATGAAAAATATCAATTGAAACTTAAGGATTTACTAACTTTATCAAATACATTATTCACTAACATGTATAAAGAAGGGAATAGATTATTCTATGTATTTTCAAAGTAGAAGTGTCTTTAACAGCAGCAGTAGTTCTTTTAAAGGAAGCATTACAGAACAATAGACTCTGCTGAATACTACAACAGCGGCAGGCGAGGAACATCTCTATTTCGAAGATCATGATGTAAGTGTGGATGAAAATTAGATTGAGAGTTGTCGCCAAATCAACCATTGAAATATGATTACGAGTCATTTCTAATTTGATTTCAATACGGAAAATCGAAATATTTTGCGGATCACTAAAGGACATTATCCGTTCTTCTTTTTCTTTTTTAGAAAGGAAGTGATTGTTTCAAAGATCCATCACGCTTATTACCTGACTGACTTTATTAGAGTGATAAATCTTATATACATGTATAGACCCTGGACAGTTCCATATCAGTTCCGTTTTTGAGAACTGTTCAAACAGTTCTTTGATAGGAACTGATCTGTCCAACCAGTTCTTTTAAAAGAACTGATCTGTGCCTACCAGTTCTTTGATAGGAACTGGTCCGCCCAACCAGTTCTTTGATAGGAACTGATCTGTTCAACCAGTTCTTTGAAAGGAACTGATCTGTCCAACCAGTTCTTTGATAG
>CAJNOP010000039.1:1518243-1539612 GCA_905250075.1 Rotaria sp. Silwood1
AAAGGAACTGATCTGTCCAACCAGTTCTTTGATAGGAACTGATCTGTTCAACCAGTTCTTTGATAGAAACTGATCTGTAACTAGGGGTGGGAAGTTACCATTCCCAGACCGTTCCTGGGAACGGTAACGGTAACGAAAAAGTTCCCAGTCACCGGAAACGGTAACGCCCCGTTCGCAGTTACCCGAGAACGCAGGTAACGGTCATGGAACTACCTAGCATCATCAATCTCATAGCCTTGGTCCTCACGAACAACTATTGGGGGTACCCTTGTGTCGACAAGCCCACTATTGGAGATACCGTTGGGTCCTTAAATGCTAGTATTAGCAAATACCTTTGGCTCATCAAGTGCTCGTATAGCTGGGTACACTCAGCCCAACCAGTGCAACTATTACGTGGTACCGTGCGTTCAACCAATGCAAAATTTGCACCAAACCGTTGTGCCGTCAGGATTAATTGCCAGGAAGGGGGTATCCTTGGCCCAACCACCGCAAAAAGTGGCGCAGTAACGTGGGCACAATCTATGCAAATTTAGCACCGAACTGTCGTGCCACCAGGTTGAATTGCCAGAAAGGGGGGGGGGGGGTATCCTTGGCCCAACCACCACAAAAAGTGACGCGGTAATGTGGGCCCAACCTATGCAAATTTTGCGCCGAACCTTCATGCCATTAGGTTCAATTGCCAGGAAGGAGAGTAGCCTTGGTCCAACCACTACCAGAGTTACGCGGCAGCCTTTGCCCAAACAGTGCAAGTGTCGCGTGGTACCCTTGCCACAACAATTACTGGTGTTGCCAGTATCCTTGGCCCCTGAAGTCTTACTACTGGGGGGGGGGGGGCACCCTGACGTCCGGAAGTCAAAGTATTGGGAGGTACTTTTCGGTCCTCCAGGAGGACCCGAGTATATCCCGTATTGCTAGCACTTGGTGGACCAAGGGTAACCCCGAAACGTAACGGTAACTTCCCACCCCTAGGTGTGAATGCTGAGAGAAGACTTATACGCACACACACCAACACCCAACCCAACCCACACAAAACCCATCCCAAATCCACACCCAGTTCTCGAAAGAGAACTGGTCACTTGGGCCAGTTCTTGAAAAAGAACTGGTCACTTGGGCCAGTTCTTGAAAAAGAACTGGTCACATTACCCAGTTCTTGAAAAAGAACTGGTCACTTTACCCAGTTCTTAAAAAAGAACTGGTCACTTTACCCAGTTCTTGAAAAAGAACTGATTACTTTTAGCCAGTTCTTCAAAAAGAACTGGTCACAATAAGCAGTTCTCGAAAAAGAACTCATCACTTTATCCAGTTCTCGAAAAAGAACTGATCACTTTATCCAGTTCTTGAAAAAGAACTGGTCACAATAAGCAGTTCTCGAAAAAGAACTGGTCATTTTACCAAGTTCTTCACCAAGAACTGGTCACGGTAGCCAGTTCTTGAAAAAGAACCGGACGCTTAATCCAGTTCTTCGAAAAAGAACTGGTTGCAATAACCAGTTCTCGAAAAAGAACTGCCGGGGGTGTACAGTTCTTAGAAAAGAACTGCCGGGTGCACACAGTTCTCGTCAAAGAGCTGGTCACTTGAAACCAGTTCTGGAAAAAGAACTGGTCACTATACCCAGTTCTTCGAAAATATACAGTTCATAGAACTGGGAACTGTCCTAGGTCTATACATGTATGTGCGAACGTTATTCAAATATTAAGAAACTTTAAAAAAAAAAACCGTACTTTATTAAATACAATAGGCCTGAATGGGTCAAGGCCCTTCTTAGAAATTGACCTCGAACTAGACGCATTCAAATCGCATGAAATTTTCAATTGTATATCATAACATTTTTGAAAGATATTCAACAAGTAAAGTTCACCGGGCTATTCAAAATTATTTGTGGTGTATAATTCGATATTTCTTTGTATTTAACAGAGCATATTGAAATGCACTTCCGCTTCTTTTAAATTGTTACTTTTTATGCAAAGCAAAAGGATGAGAAGTTCAATGTCTCGAGAAATGATTAGTTTATATCATAATAAAAAAGCTTAATTAAATAAAAGAAAAACGGTCGCATGATTGAATTATCTTTCCATGTATGTATTTCAATTTCGCTTCTTTTGCCTATGAAAATTGACTTTTTTTTCTTTTTTAAAGAAAGATTTAACTTTTTCCTTGAAGAATTATCTATTATATAATATAAATTTTGAAATTTTTATTTTCTTTTTTTTTTATCATTATGATTACCGTTCGGATCGATTTTATTAGTTTCATTTGTCATAGGTAAACACCAAATTTCATTAGAACGACATAATAAACTATTTGATGTTTTAATCATTGGACATAATGGACAATCTTCTTCATCACTATAATCATCATCTAAACATTCATATAAACAATTACATTTCCATTGTTTTGGTATAATTAAACCACTTTTAATACAATGAAAATAATCATTATTATTATTATTATTATTTATATAAATAAATTCAAGTAAAAATCTATGAATATTTAAACTATTTGTTTGTAATTTTGATTGAAAATAAATTTCTAATATTGCTGATGATGATGGCATAAAAAATATTCGTTGATTAATATTATCAAGTATAATTTGTTTATTATCAGTTTTTAATATTAATTCATTTGACCATAATGTTCGATTAATTTCTAATTTAATTAAACGTAATGATATAATATAATATGATTGATTAAATTGTTTTTCATTATTAATTATCCATGAACATGATATATTTTTTGTTTGTGATTGTCCTAAATAAAAATTTAAATTTTCTATATGATCATATGTTATATTATTATATATTGTATTCCAACAAGAATTTGTTAATGTAAAACCAAGAAATAATATTATTATAATTCCATTATAATCATAAGACATATCTTAAAAGACAAAAAAAAATAAAAAAAAAACTTAAAAGGTTTCAATTATACATGTCAAATAGATCAAGGAAAATATGATTGCCATTTTCAAAATCTTTGACATCATCCTCTGTTGAATTATATCGCTACAATCAATTCAAAGAAATGATTTATGAACACATAAGAAGTTTTGTTTTTAATAATATATTAAGTCATATATTATTAGAATAGAAGAAAATGAAAAAAAGAATGAATTTAGTTTAGAAAACAAAAAAAAAACGAAAGACAAGAATAAATAAGAAGTTTTTATTAGTCAATCTTTTTTGACGAATACAGATAGGAAAATGTTTTGTTAACTAAATATCTGCTTGATTGAAAATGAGGAATTCAAGTGAATATTAAAAAACAAAAAGTAAGACATACATGTATTGTTTTTGAAAATAATTTTATGTATGAAAACAAGAAAACTTTTTTTCAATAGAGAAAATTGATACTTATTTATGTGTCATAATTCGAGAGGAAGTTCAACATATGTTCTTGTTTAATCAATATTCTTCGTTAGATTTTGTAATCTTTCCGAGAAAGTTAATTTTCATATGCATCTCACTGTGAGAGAATTTGTACTGTGAATCTATAATAAGAAATAAGGAATTTTTTTTCTCTCAGTAGAATAAATAAGGGTTTTTCAATAAACTGTGCAGCGAAATAATGGTAATAGACAGTTTATTTTTATCGATTAAAGTAGTTTTGAAGAGAGAAAAAAAAAAAATTTTTAAATGTAAATATTGATTTTGAAAGGTGAATGTACATGTTATTAAAAAAATAGACTAAAATAAACGTGAAAGTTTTGCATAAGATGTTGGCTTTTTTTTTACTCCTTTAAATAGAATGATTAAATAGTGATCTGACATAGAATGAATTAAACGAAAGGTTCATGTGAGTTAATGAAATTCGTTCTTTTATTTCAATCTCGAGAGAACAAAGTTTCATGACATGATTCAAGGTAACTTTCAATGCATCAATGAAGAAAAAAAAAAAACAACAACAAATGTTGAGTTCTAGTGATGCTGTTTTTTTTTCTTAAAAAGAAGATTTACAAAAATAATTTTATTCATGTCAATACTTAAGTATACCGGTTAATTAATAAGAAAATTTATTTTTATTTTAGATTTTCATTATAAAAATACAAATAATATCAAGAATGTCATCATCAATCTATGAAATATTTCATTATGCTCCTCCTATTGTTAATCAATGTTCATCAATAACATTAAATAATAATACATCTTATTTAAATTCATCTTTTAATTCCTTACAACAACCATTTATACCGTGTCAATTACATAATATAACAGATAATTATACAAATCATGTGCAAATTGTTGATAGTAATTATTTAATGCGTGCACCAACACATTTTGATTGTTATATATTATTATTTTTTGCTCGTTGGTGTCATTTTTCTGTTCATTTTGCACCATATTTTAATGCATTACCACGTTCATTTCCTGGTCTAGATTTTGTTGCTTATGATGTATCAAAATCACTTCGGTATAGAAAAATATTTGACATTGAAATATTCTTTAGAATATATATCTATATTTGTTTTTAAATTCTTTTAGTTATATGACTTATTTTGGTACTAATGCTGTACCAAGTGTATTTATCTTACGAAAAAATAAATTATTAGCACGATTAAATAGTACAAATGATATACAAATATTAATATCTCTGATTGAATCAACATTACGTAAGAAAATCAAAATTAATATAAAAAAAAAATTTATTTTTAAATTTTTAAATTTATAGATTTAAATCAAACAAATAATCTAACAATTGAAGATGAAGATCGAATAGGACCTGTAACAACTATATATGAACCATCATTTGATTATGCATTACTTTTTTCATGGTTATTTGTAGGTTTATTTATTTATTATTATGCTGAAAAATATAATTTATTAACGAGGATTCGTCAAAGATTTTCTCGTGAAAATTAATTTTATGTTTGTTTGTGTTGTTGTTGTTTTTTTGCTCTAGTTCGTTGTTAATGGTTTCTTTTGTTTACATTTTGTAGATAAAATATAATTATGATCGACTGAAGAAATAATTTCGGTTTTATTGAAATTATATGAGTTTAGAAAAAAAAATGGTTTGACATCTATTGTCAAAATGGTATTGATACATTAAAACAAATAATTCTTTTAATCGTTTGATTGTTTTTTTTTTGTTTTATTATTTATTTAGAATATATCGTCGTAATAACGGGTAGGCTATACAGTTTGTCGGATCGAATATTTTCGAACTCGATTAAACCGTACTTTGATATTCTAAACGAAATTTTCGAATTGGAATTGAATGCTCGCTGCAAACATATAAGACTCTTGTTTTCCGAATTTTTGTATTTGGTAACGAAAGTCCATCGGGTTGATCCTGGATACAGGTCTGAAGTTTTTCTGTTAACTAGCAATAACTACACGAGCTCCAGTTCAATTTAAATTCATTAAAAGTATTTATTTAGGTATCAAAAGATAGAGAATATCAAGCTTTATCAAGAAGTTGAAAATATTCTCAATCGCAAATAAACTTTTTCATATTTTCGAGTTAAACTTCCATTGGAAAGTTCTTATATAGACAAACAAAAAATGTAAAATTTCGTTGTTGTTTTCATCTGTTGTGATATGAAGATATCGTTTAAAACCATCTTGTTGTTTAATTTTGAGTACTTACAGTTATATCAAAAGTTCTATTTTTTTCAACCATAAGATAACAACTCGAAAATCAAAAATATCTATTGCACTTTTATCTACATGATAAAAAATTCTTTGCAAGAATTTTACTTTTTGTTTTCTATGCTAATGTACTGAGAAAAACAATATTTTATCTTCATATCTATAACCACAAATTGAAAAAATATCTTTTTTTAAAACTAATATCAGAATATTTACATCTTTCTGATATTTTGTTTTTTTTTCATAAATCAATAGACAATAAGTACGATCGAGACGATTAGTTCTTCATTTTTCTTTTTCTTTTGACAAAAGATTTTCTACTTAGCTGATTTTCTAACTCGTAAGTAATGTCGATGACAATCATACTGTACTTGTCAGTTTCTTTCTCTTTCAAACGCGATAATGCACTGGTCGTTGTCATTTTTCTTTTGCATTTATTTTAACGTCATTGGTGATTCTTTTTTTTTCCTGTCTTTTTCCTGTGCTGTTGTTTATCAGATGGAGGAAACGACATAGAGAGGGCATTTTGTTCTTTTTTTTTTTCTTCAGTCGTCTTTCTTTTTTCTCTCGAAAGATCTAAACTCAAAAGAAAATATTTGCGACAAATCATACGCATTGACTCCTAAAGAAAAAGCTATAGAAAAAAAACCTTATTTAATGAGACGAAATAACACATATCAGGTGTATTATGTGTGTAATAACAGTACTTGTCAAGGCAATCTTCTCATTACAAAACAAAATAAAAAGCGATCTTTATTTATCATTATTTATAGATCATTGAACTGCAATGGGTAAAGGTAGTAAAAACTGGGACCCTCCTGCGATCGTCGATGATCAACAACAAGATTCATCTTTGATAACAACAGCTAATCTCATTTTGAATACTAGTGAAAACAGAATAAGACAATTTACATGGGAAGAAATTCGTCGTCATTCAACTAATAAAGATCGATGGCTTGTAATTAATAATCGAGTTTATGATGTTACTAAATGGCTGAAACATCCAGGTGGACAAATGGTTCTCAAACATTATGCCGGACAGGATGCTAGTGTAAGAATAAAGAATATAAGAAAACAAAATCTATTAAATATTTTTTCTTTTTCTGACTTCTTTCAGGAAGCATTTCATGCTCTTCATCCAGATATATCTCGTGCTGAAAAATATCTCAAAACATTTTATATTGGTGATGTAAACAAAGATAGTATTAGTGAAGATCAAGAATTAAAAGATGATTTTGAACGATTAAGACAAAAGGCTATTTCAAAAGTAAACTGATTGAATTTTATTTTTTTCTTAAATTTAATGTAATTAATTTTTCCTATTTTGTTTTTTTTTTAAAGAAACTTTTTCAATCAAGTGTTTTATATTTCGTTCTAACATGTTTCCATATATTAGCTTGTGAATTTGCTGCTTATTTTGTTTTATTTCGATTTGGAACAAGCTGGTTACCATATTTAATTGCACTTGTTTTATATATTATTGCTGAAGTATATTTATTAAATTTTGAATATTTACTTTGTTTTTATATTGTAAACATATTTAATTTTTTTTTAGGCACAATGTGGTTGGGTTCAACATGATTTTGGACATTTATCTGTATTTAAAAAAAGTTCATGGAATCACTTATTACATCAATTTTATGTTGGTTTTACTAAAGTTTGTTAAATTTTAGATTATTAATAAAATAAAAAACTTTGAAATTCTTTTTCTTTTTTTTTTCGTAGGGAGCAAGTGCTGATTGGTGGAATAATATGCATTTTCAACATCATTCAAAACCAAATGTTATCGATAAAGATCCTGATACACGTGTCGAACCAATATTTGTACTTGGTGATAAAATTCCAATAAGAGTAAATGCAAAAAAAAATTTCTTATACAATATTTTTTTCTATGAATTAAATTCATTTGTTTATTTTCATAGGCTGCTCATAGAAATGCTAAATATGGAAAAAATTTACCATACAATCTTCAATATTTATATTTCTTTATTGGTAAAGATAAATATATAGTTAAATCGTTTATTTTGTGAAAGACAATCTAAAAATTATGCGTATCCCCCCCACAGACTGTATATCTTGTTACACTATATGTATATATTAAATACTTACTTATTGTGTTTCAGGAGGATTAAGTAAAGCGAAGGTGAAAAAAATATGTCTCAAAGTAGATAGAATATAACAATATTTCTATGATTAGCAACAGTAATTTTTATTTTGTAAGGGCTGTTTTTTTATATCTTAGCTGCACCACTTTTATTTCCTGTGTATTTTCAATTTATGACAATACGACATGCAATTAAACGAAAAAAATGGATGGTAAAAGATGAAAGAAATTCTTTTTTTTTTTTTTTTTATTGATTAATTCACTTTTTGTTATAGGATCTTGCATGGTTAACATTGTATTATGTTAAATATTTTTCAATAATGCCATTAAAACTTGGTTTTATTGGTGCATTGAAATTTCATTTTTTGATTCGGTAATTTTAAATACTAGAATTTTATATGGTATTTCTTTTTCTTTTTTTGTTTTGTTTAGAGTATTCGAAGGTACTTGGTTCGGTACGTTTAATTTTGTCTTTCTTTTTTCTTTCGCTTTTTTACGTATTCAATATTTATGTATATTAATGTAGTGGTTGTTACGCAATCAAATCATGTCGTTATGGATGTATCACCTGATGATGATAAATTAAGTTGGGTTCGAATGCAATTAAAAGCTACGTGCAATATTGAAAAATCATTTTTTAATGATTGGTTTACTGGTCATTTAAATTTTCAAATTGAACATCAGTAAATTTATCTATTATAAAAATTAATATTGTAAAAAAACAACTATATATTACTTGTTTTAGTTTATTTCCTATGATGCCTCGTCATAATCTTTATAAAATCCAACCGGATGTGATCGAATTATGTCGGAAATATAATATTCCTTATATTGTTAAACCCATGGGACGAGCATTTATTGATATATTAACGTAAATAAAAGAATTTTCTCTATTGAAAATAAATCAAAAAAAAAGAACAATTTGTTTTTTTTTTTGTTATTTTAGTTCATTGGAAAAATCAGGTCGAATGTGGCGTGAAACTTATGAAGAATTAATGAGTGCGTCTAATGCAATAAAATCAAATACATGAATATAAATTCCTTTTTTTTTTCTCATAAACAAAAATATCATAGTCTGCTTAAATCAAACCAAATTATGTCTAACTTGTATGTTTTCTTTTTTTGTTGTTTTATCATAGATATATGTTGACAACATGAAATAAAATTTTTCAAAAATGTATTTCCATTTTAAAAGATAAATTTTATTTAAAAAAAAAAAAGAGATTCAAATATTTAAAATGAATTCATTCAACATAATATTTCATAATAATTTCTATAAAATTCAACATCCATATGTTCATAAAACACGAAAACAATAAAAAAAAAAACGTATGCGTATATAAATAAGTGGACATTAAACACAAAAAAACAAATTCTCTAATAACAAAAGTTTATTATATTTCATAGTTTTAATTTTGATCTTGAATTATTTGAGCTATTAAATTTCGAGATGAACTATATATACCTTTTACCTAAATATATAAGAATTATCAAAAATAGACCAAAAAAAATAAAACAATGTATCATTTGTAATAGGAAAATTTTTCTATTTATAGCATACCTTATTAAATCCTCTTAACCATTCTTCATGTGCTTTTGAAATTGATTTAGATTTTCCAAATATATAAATATATTTAACTTGTGAAAGATTATGTAAATGTGGAATAAGTGTTGGAGCTAATATTGTTGAAATAATAATAAGTAATTTTTCTTCTCTTATATAATGATTATTATTATTCATTCGACCAATTTGTTTAATATATCTTTCACATGTATCAACTCGATCAAATATTCGAACATAATTAATAAGATTTTTTAATTTAATTTCTATATCAATATTTGATGGTCGTTGATGAATATTTGTATCAAGCCAAACAAGTGATAAATTATCGATATTTGTTGTTGATGTATCTATTAATGTATCACGATGAATAAATGTTGGTAAAGATTTAAGATCTTTTCTTGATATTTTTGTTGTTATAGATTCATTTAATTCTGATGAAAATGATGGTAATGTTTCATCATGATTTTGTGATGAAATTCCATGTTCAAAATCATATTTACCATTCTTCAATCCCATTTTTTGTTCAAGGAATAATGTTGATGACGTTTTCAACTTTCTTTTTTTTTTCTCGTTTTTTCGTTGATTTTTCTTCTGAGACTGATTTTCGTTCTGTTACTTTTGTTGATTTAAGTCACACATACATTATATGAGAAACGGATTCAATTCATACTTATGATCGAATATACAAAAGAAATAAATAAAAAGAAAACGAAAGAAGAAAAAAAAGATCTTTCATTTAATTTTTTTCCTTCTTTCTTGAACATATGATATAGAATAATCAGTAGGAAAGTGAGAGAAATTCTTGATCTGAATATTTTATATACATCAAAATTTTACGATAATAAATGAAAATGATTTATATCATGTCAATAATGATGTTGATATAGTTAAAGTAGACTGTAGTCGTATGATATGGTTATATGAAATTCTTCAATGAGAAGGATTGTTTTGATATTCATGGGAATGATAAAGTGTAAAAAACAGTGTATCAATTGTTCTTTCAAAATCAGTTTTCTAAAGATCTGTCCTTGTCCTAGAACCAGACTTTTTATTTTGTTACAATCGCGGCGTATTCGAGAAGGATTTATATCATTTAGAATTCATTTTTGAAGTTCTTCTTCAGTTACAAGAAGACTTTTCGTTTCCATATTCGTATTCTTCTACATCGCTAAGACTGGATAGACTCGATTCATTATACAATCTAAATGCGTTCAACAAAAAATTTGTGTAGAGATTTTGTAGTATGAATAGTTATCTACAAAATATATGATTTAGTTTTTAAAAACACTCTTCAAACTTCTAGAGTTTATAAATGGGAAGGCATGTTTTGTCTTATTTTGTTGTCATGTTGCTACTTCTTGTTTTTCAATAATAACTCAGTAAGACCAAAGCCTAACGAGCTGAATTTTTAAGAGTATCCGTAGTAACTGAATATGTATCTGTTACGTAAAGATTAACTAAAAGAAATGAAAAAAAATTGAAATCATGTCGTTGATGAATAAAATTGCTCTTATACATGTCTATTATTGATTATCATCGAACGGTTTCAATACTTACTAAAATTGCATATTATTTTTTATTGTTATCTTTAATTAGAGGACTAAATACACTATCTAGCCTAATCATTTGACATAGATAGAGATTTTGATTTTTGAGCTTGTTACAGACTGAATAACTTATCTGCCTATTATGTTTTGTTTCTATTGAATGAATTTTAAAAAACCTTGATTTTTTGAATGGAAAATGCAATTTATTTGCGCATAATTGTAATTAATAATAAATTGTAACTATACTATTCATCATCCATTTATTTATTTATTTATTAATATTATTTTCAATGAATTATTAATTTATCTTTATTATTCTCTAATTCATATTTCTATTATCGGAACATAACAAAACCTACTAGAACTTCTTGAATTAGTTTATTAAATTCATTCAAAAATGTTCTTACTCAAAAATTGAATTTTCTTTTCATCTAATTATGACAATAAGATAATGCATTAAAACAATAAAAACTTTTCCTATAGTTATATCATTTCGATATACATAACTTACTAGCCTTTTTTTTTTGAAGATAGTCATCTGCTTTCATTCTATTTTCATTAGTCGGGAAAAGTACTTATTCTTAATAAGATAGAATATAATACTTGTATCAATTTAATGTCAAGATATACTCAAATTTTAAAAAGGAAAAACTCTTCATTTTCATAATCTAATTAAATGTATAGTAAAATTTCATTTCGAAGAACTATGAATACATAACTACAAGTAAATCATATAAATAATGTTTGTTTCTATCGTGAATGGATAACTTTCTGATGTGAAATTTAAAAATTATCAATGAAGTACTATCTGTCAATCTCTATTAGATATTTTTCTTTTATATTCTTTCGATTATGGTAACTGATCATTTTCTTAATGACCTTATTCGAAATATTTCATTACATCCGTAATTTTACCTTAAGTCAAAGTCAATAATGTGTGGTCCATTCAAATATTGAAAGACAGATTTATTCATTAGAATCATCAACAAAACTATAGTTGCTTAAATCAATAAATTTATTGAATTCTTCTCTAATCTACATAGATATTAATAATATTGTAGATATGATTGATCAAGAAAAAAAATTACAATATATAAGTCATTATTTCAACTACAAAGATAAGTTTTGGATGTTCCTGAAAACAAACATATCTTTCACGAACAACTCTTGTTATCTTGAAATATATTATTTAATAATTATGTTTTTTTTCATCTGTAGTTGATTGTTTTTCGATGAATCTATTGTTAATTTATATATGAAATATTAACTTAGTTTGAAGTTAGTTTGATTTTTTTATTGAGGTACAAAGAAAATGACAAAAAAAAACACATTTCTTTTAATTATCATAAATCTTTATCCACAATCGAAGATCCCGAGTTTTTTATTATCTGCAATGGTGGGGAGCTTTTAACGCCATATCCTTTTGTATCTTAATTATTTCCTTTTATAACGAGGTGCTAATAATCTACGATTTTCGATTCTATATCAATAACGTCTATGATGAATCGTTGCTGAGTTAACAGTTACGCCTGTGAAGCTTCTTTAGAATCATGTTTTAGAAATAGCTTATAATGAGCGTTTCTTAAAAACGTAGATATCTTGGCAAGTATGAATTCATACTAGCTCAAACTTAACAATGTTTCTAACAATCATAAAGCTTATCTATGGATGAAATTTCAGCTCGAAATTCGATTATTTAGGATCTCAGTGATTTCATGCTCGTAAAGTAAAAATTCAGTAAAATACATTTAACTCGACACGAGAAGATCAGAAACTCTAACAGACAGAAACTTTTTTACTACTTATCATGATCGATCAAGGAACAATAGCCTCAAGTAAACAACGGTTATGTGAAATTTCACCACCTGAGTTTTGGCCGTTTGTCCAAATTCTGGTTGACCAATCAGTTGCAAGAAAATGAAGTGAGAACATCAATGGAACTCTATAATCGTTACGATATTCTATTAATTGTCAACAGTTCGATGGAGATTAAAATTCAGGTGAAAAACTCCGATCTACCGTAAAAAGTAATTGAACAGTTGGAAATTTTCTTTCATCAGTTAATTTCAGAAATGAAAGAAGAATTCAAATGTGATTTCCTATAATCTGATTGTAAGAGTTTTATTATTTAATTTTTATTTATTTCTTTTTTTCTCCTCACATAAAAAAACTTCGTCGTCTTTGAAATGATACATTGTACCAGTGCGTTTATAGATTCTTTTGTTCAGAGTTATGAAAAGATTGAAAGTCTTGGAGTTTTTCGTATTTTTTTCGGTAGAAACTTGCACTGGGAAGGTTAAAAACTAAACATTCATAATCAGCTCGAATAGTTCTATCGAATCGTATATAAATAAGTCAAAAATAAAAGGATGTAATACTTCGATAGAATTAATTTTTGAAAAAGATATTTTTTGGTAGTCTTGATCGCATTTGAACTGTTATCAAATGAAATATTAATTGAATGCTATGAATAACTCAATTCGTCAGATAATGTCATTTATTTGACCAACTTATGTGAGTAGTTTCATTACAGTTCAATTTTCTGTATGACAACAAGTCAATATTTCAATTGTCATCCATCAGCATAAAATCGAACTCAAAATAATAACGCTGAAAACCTTATTGCAATTATTAGTTATCTTTATTTCGAAGGTTATCATTCAATCATTTTTCTACTAATGATTTATTTAAAAATCGGTCCTAAAATAACCGAAGAGAAATAACTTGTAAATAATTAATTATTTTTTCATAATTATACTCTATTCTTTAAAAAGATTTCCCATTGCAAGATTCTTAACGTAAACTTTAGACCATAGAATCAATTTAAAACATGTAACTAATTGGATTCTAAATGCTTATAACAATTATGATAGCAGCTTATCATTGAATCTGATAATCATCTATTCGATCATTAGACAACTTATCTTATACAGTAATTATCTTCTTTTAATTTGAAGAAACAAAAATGAATTTAAGGTCAAGAATATAAATAAAATCATTAGTTGTATTCATTGAACAGTGAAATTTCTTTTTTTTTTTCAAACATTTATGCACTATAAATATTATCTATTCTTTATATGTATGATTTCCGTTTTTATATTGTTCTTTAAGATAAATAAAAAGCTGTTGATGAACTTTAATCCTTTTACTCTTGACATATACACATATCAGATATATATTGACATGAATATACATATGTGTCAAGTAGAAAATGATGAATAGTAATTTGATCTATGATTATGCACAGAAGTAAACAAGGAAGTAATTTCACGAATCGAAAACAAAAACAAAAAAATACCTCAAATCAAATGAAACTTCAAAAGTGTTAATCGGATAAAGAACAAAAATCGAAATAAAATCATTTAATTATGATCCTATCAATATGTATTGTCTCAAGTGATTCATTCGATATAACAGAAATACGAAGACATAAATTTATCGAAAAATGAAAACAATAAGTGATTTAGTATTGTTAAAATAAATTGAAAAAACAGACTCAGGACTATTTTTTCAAGTGTATTACGATCGTTTGTTTCTTATTCCGATTGGTGTACAACAGCAATCACATCTTGCTTTTGATCCTATTGTTCATTCTTGCGATTGTTCTATGACGATTTCTCTAATGAGTTAAAACATACAAACATTGATTTTTGCAGTAGACAGACATCGACTGTCGACATATTTATATATAGGGTCCCTTTAAGAGGTTATACATCAACACCAAAATGTAAATTATACTTGACAAATGAATGGAATCAAATCTTTTGTTTTTCTATTTGTATACCAATATGTCAAGTGACATGAAATATCTATATAACATAGACACTCACACGCGTTCGTTTAGGTATGATCTAGCGAAAAAAAAAAAAGTTAAGTTTTATAGCTTGCATGTCATTGTCAAATTATAATCATCGACAAGATAATATATTTATCGATTTATATATATTTATGAGAACTTGATGATTCTTGATTTTATGCTTTTTTTTTTTTTCAAAATTATTCAATCGTAAGAACTAGGGATAAAGTGTTAATAATTGCTTTAGTTTATTTTGTTGCTCCCAATAGTCCACTAAAAACAAAGTATATATAGTGTTTTTTTTCAAGTATATGTGTGAATGCCGATCATCAAACGATAGACATCTTCTCTCTAGATCAATCGATGAAATGTTTTATGATGTCATATGTATAGATGACATTGATCTCTGATGTTGGACCGCTTAGCTTTTTATAAAAAGAACAAGATAACCAGAAAGGTTAATATGTGTGCACCTGTTATTCATGGTATCATCTCAACAAAAAAAAAATCAATTAAATTCACGATTGGTTTATATGCACGGTACCATATTTACAATGGTGAATATAAAAGTGATTAATCTAATGAGCAAAAGAAAAACGATAGAGAAGAGAAAGTTCATTTTTCTTTTCTTTTCGATTGAACATAGAGAAAAGGGGAACCAGCTCGTTTATACTTATAGAAATAAAAGAAACGAATATACACAGTTGTGACCAACATTCGTACTGTATTGAACTCAATAGACAACAAAAAAAAAAAAAATCTAATTTACTATTGTGATATGAAATATATACATCTAAATTGACTTATATCTATAAGATGTAATTTTATTTTGTATATGAAATTTACATATTAAAACTAATATTTTCTATTCGATTATTTTAGATAGCAAAATGTTAATTTTTTACTTTCTTATGATTATATTAATATCAGCATATGATAATAATACATCACGAATATATATTCATGAAGAATTATCATCAAATACATTAATATTTTCTTCGATATCATCATATAATCTTCAATGGTTACCATCATCTTATTTATTTCAAACATATTTTTATTTAAATCAAAATCAATCTTTATATACAACAAATCAAATAATTAATCGAGAAGAATTTTGTGAAAAAAAATTTTGTCATTGTTCAGAATGTTTAATAAATTTAAATTTTTTACAAACTTTTTCAACAAATAATATTTCTATACGAACTATTCAAATTATTATTAAAGGTTAAATATAAAAGATATTTTAAGTTTTTTTTTTCTTCTAATTTTTGCTTTCATTTAGATATTAATGATCATTCACCAACATTTAAAAAAACATTTTTACAACTTCCTATAGCAGAAAATCTTCCTATTGATTATGAAATTCCACTTGAATCAGCTATTGATAATGATTATGGTATATTATCAATACAAAATTATGAATTATATCCATTAATTAATAATCCATTTAGTTTAATAAAACGATCAAAACCAATTCTTAAACTTAAGAAAATTTTAGATCGTGAAATAAAATCAAATTATTTATTAAAATTAATTGCATATGATGGTGGACAACCATCATTATCAGGAGAACAAAATATTGAAATAATTGTTACTGAGTAAATATATTCATTTATTAGATTTATCTTTATTATGAACATTTTTTTTTTTAAATAGTGTTAATGATAATGCACCAATATTTGATCAAATGATTTATCGAAAATCTCTTCCAGAAAATCAATTAATTGATTCAATTATTTTTAAAATTCATGCAAATGATCATGATGCAGATGAAAATGCTCGTATAAGCTATTCAATTGATGATCAATCTAATATATTTCATATCAATGAACGAACAGGAGAAATTTATTTAAAAAAATCTTTAGATTATGAAAAACAACGTTCATATTCAATGACAATTAAAGGTTTAAATCAATATAATTCTTTTATATTGTTTTCACTTCTTTAGCATATATATATATTTAGCTCGTGATCATGGTATACCACAGCTGAACAATTATGCAACATTAATTATTGATGTAACAGATGTCAATGATCATGTACCAAATGTTTTATTAACAGAAGTTAATGGGACGATTATGAATAATTATCAAATCAACCTATCGGAATGTATATCAAAAGGTAAAAGAAAAACAAAAGAATTTTCTTATTGAAGAAGTGTGCTTCATATGAAAGAATATACTTAATGATAGACGAGAAAAAAGCATCATTGTAGATAGAGGGTTGGTTTTAAAATTAAACAATTTCTTTTTTTTTTCCTATAGATATACCTTTGTTATATATTTATGTAACTGATGATGATTCTGGTGATAATAATCGTGTTAGTTGTATATTAAATGATACTCGTTTAAATTTAATTATTTTAACAACAAATGCATATTCATTACAAATCAGTGGTTCACCTTTATTTGATTATGAAATTGAACAATCAATAGTTGTTCATTTACAATGTACTGATTTTGGTATACCATCATTATCAACTTCAATATTATTTTATATACAAATTGATGATTGTAATGATAATCCACCTGATATTATTTTTCCATTACAATTAAAAAATCAATCAATATTAATACCTTATGAAACAACAAAAATTCCATTTATTATAACACAATTTATTATTCAAGATCGTGATCAATTTCAATCGAATACATTCTCATATTCATTTACTGTTTCACCATTACTTAATATAAGTTTAACAAATAATGGTACATTAATTCTTTATTCAATGCCAACAATTATAGGATTATTTATAATTAATGTAACAGTTTATGATATTGGAAATTTAACAAATAGAATATCAATACCAATTAATATATATTCAATATATGATACAATAGAAATAAGAAATTTTAGTATGGAAAATACAAGTTTAATATTACTTTTAATATTTTTTATTATTATATTTCTTGCTGCTATATTAATATCGATATGTTTTTTAATTGCTTGTCTATTACGATCAAATAAAACACAATCACAAAGAAATTCAATACGAAATTCTTCATGTGAAAGTACTAATAGTTCAAATGAACGAACAGGTTCATCACAAAAAACAACAATTGAAGTACTTGAAGACACAACAGTAAGTTTGTTTTTTTTTTTTGTTTTTGTTTATTGAATATTTCACTCAGCGTTTCTTTGTTGAGATATTTATTTGTCTAGTAAAATTCAAGATACATTTGCTCATTGAAATGGACTTAAATTAATAACAATCTATGAATCTTGATTCAATTTTATATGTTTTCTAACTTTTGTATCCGATTTCCTTTATCAATCATAACGAATTCGAAGATGAACGTATTCTTTATACATATTTGTCTACTACAAATATTGAGTAATATATATATATATTCGATATCTTGAAACAAATAGACAAACTAAAGGTGATTAATATTATTTGAGAAACTCTTTAGAAGTTTTCTTTTCTCTTATGATCAAAGTGTGAATACAATCAGTTGTTGTAATGTTGATTAGAAAAAACAACAACAACAACAACAATAATAACACTAAAATTGATTCGATTATTTCGACATTTCAAAAATTTTGATTACATCTCATAAAATTTATATGTTTTTATTTAATGTTTATTGACACCCACAAACGATTTTCTATTGTCAAAGAAAAGATTATTTGACCTTGCTTCATTTGAATTAACGATGTATATGTTAGCATATAGATTAATGATTCTATGCTACATTAATCTCGTCACTTTCTTTTTTTCAATATGATTAAACTTCTTTGTTCTTGTAGAATTCATCCAATCGTATCTATCAATATGGAATTAAACAAGCAGCAGATATGAATGTAATCAATACTAGCGGTGTTCATCAAAGAGATTTTGGTTATTCAGAAAAGGTAATTTAAATCTTTATTTTTGAAAAACGAATTTTTTTTTTTTTTTTAAATATGTCTTTAGGTTGAAAGATATTTAACACATTTAAACAGTCGAGTTACTGGCATCGATAAAGATGAAGGTGTATATGGATCATCAGACATATCATCTGATCATGTACAACAATTAACAATACGACCACCATCTATTAGTTCAATACATTCATCACAACAAGCTTATCAAGATAGTTTAAAACGTTTTGAACAATTATATTCAATTGTTGAACATCATCAAAAAACAAAACTTCATACTTCAGCATTTTCATCCGACAGTCTTATTGTATAAAAAAAAACGATATAAAGAGTTAAAGTGGTATTATATTTTTAGTCGATTGATGTGGTTTTTTTTGTGTAGAAAAATACAGATGATTGTTTTAATAAAGCTAAATGTGTTTTACACTACAGATTTGATACGACGATTGAAAATTACCAAATAGAACTATAACGAACGACGAGAATATCATTTTTTTCTATCCCATTCTTTCAGTTGTTATACGAAGATAATATTCTAAATTATATTTCATTTTCGGATTGACATAATTCACACAGACAGGATTAACTGTTGAGTTTTTTGAAACCGAGCCGAATCTATAGCATCTCGCATAATCCAGTAGTGTCGATCATACTGATGTGAAACTTATATGCAAGTTTTATCTTCATTAAGAGGGTGTGGGTGAGATATGAGACTTTTTTTTTAAACAAATATCCATATCCACATCCTTCTCGATTATGACTTATAATGTGGCGATTGATAAATTCAAACACTTTCTTTTCTTATTTTAAATACTTGACTACTTTTTAGATTGATCTAGTTTTTTTGATGAGCAACACTCGAACAAGAATAAATTAGAGCAAAAGCGTGCTTACGCAAAAGAAAGTCATATTTTTCGTCGACTAGTACTATGATATTAAATAATATCACCAACGAACTTTAAATCATGTTAGACTTCATTAAAAATGGAATGAATCAGTATTAAACAAGAAGACTTATGAATTCTTTCTCATATCGTACTCTCGAAACTTCTAGAATTTTATGCAATGCACTCATTTGAAAATGATAGCAAATATTATCGTCTTGGTGATAATATGATGTAACGCTGATCCACAAGATACTATCATCTTTCTTTGCTTTGCTGCCTCTTCATCTCTCCTTTAGAATATGAATGATGATATTTCACTATAAGAATAGAGACAATAGAGCAGAGCACATTTCTATCTAGTGAAACTAGCTTTCGTTTTTGTTTTTCGCGGGAAAAATAGGAAGGCACAACTTGGTTTATTGATTATTCTAAAACTGCCATATGAAGTGAAACTTAATCTTATGTTTTCGTTTTAGCATGACATAAGGTTATCAAAAATAGAGAATCGAAAAAGTAACAGTAACTATGATTAAATATAAAAATATAATATAATTACCAAGAGTTAATTGGACTGTTATTTAGTTGTTCAAAAAAAAGTTATGCAGAGCACTCTTGAGAGTGTTGGGTGTGAGTGTGCGTTCGTATGTCTTATCTTAAACCTTACTGACAATTGCACTTATATCCTCATGTCGGATAACATACTAAACCCGAGCTGAATCTAGTGAATTAGATGACTGAGCATCAGTTAAAAATGCTATAGACAGAAAATACCTGACAGGATTCAACTGCAACATTTGTATGACTCAGTTGATGGTAGTTATTTCAAAAAAAGCACTTTTTCAGTTTGTACATAAAAATATAACCTTGCTAGCAACATCTATCATACAGAAAAAAGTCCATCGGTAAAGATTAATCAATAGTGTGGGTATGCGTGAAACGAAGATTACCGCGCATATTTATAACCCATACTCACACACGCATGTACTCAACGTGATACATATAAGTGTATTGCCATGGAAATAAAAATAAAAAGATTTTTCCCGAATTTCTTTGGGATACTCCAGATCCATAAGAGAAAGTAAAATCAAGCCAAATCACATAAATATTTTATTATTTGTTTATTATCAAATTTCTTTTTCAACAATTTCTTATGGAATTATTTATGTTGAAATAAAATCCATCAAACTATCAATGATTCATTTTTTCCAACTTTGACAAAAACTAAAATAAATTTCATTTTTCATCGTATTCTTAATCCCTAGATCATCTAAAAGTGGAGCATATATTTTTCTTTAGTAATCCTTTTTGCTACTCATTTTAAAATTTGTCTTATTCAAACTTTTTTTCTTCCAACTTAGAAAAATATTTTTTGCAAACGAGACATTTGACTATAAAAGGTGCACTTACTCTGTCAAACCCATATAATTTGCTGAAATACTTCATAAATCTTATTCAATTTTATTGATCGATAATTTCTGCCAAAAGTAAGAAGCTTTATTCATTATGAGAGAGTAAAGTTAACAAGAGTTTTTGAATATTTGATTATCTGTATGAGACTTATTCTTGTAGACTTTACTCTTATGTTAAGATCCTCACACGGCCTCTGAATACAATAAAATTTAAAAAAGACTTGATCGATGTGTTAAGAATATATCTAAATGAAGAATGTATTTCTTGTGAGAAGATCGATTATAAAAATAAAATAAATCACTCTCTGAAATTCGATACAAATAAATATCATTCGATTTTATATTTTCTAAACTAAAGAAATCATAAAGATTATTTTGAAAAAAAAAACCTAAATTTGTTGTTAACTTTTTCTCAATAGTACATATAATAGAATTAAATTCGGAATGAATTCATCAACTTTCGACAATTTGATCAACTCGGTCAATAAAACTAGTTTTACTGACGATCAAGTTGATCTAATAAAAACAACAATACAATCTGTTAGAATCATATCAGCACAGCAAGTGGTACAATTGATGAAATTAATTTCTTTTGATGGTGCAAAAC
>CAJNOP010000040.1:0-40303 GCA_905250075.1 Rotaria sp. Silwood1
TCCCCAATCGTTTCACTATATTCACTACTAGTTTGTACACGAAATAAGATTGTTTGACATGGTATTTTATTTGATGGAACATATTTTTCTGCCAGTAATAATTTATTATGAAATCGTTTTGCAATTAAAATTATATTATCTATACCAATATTGATTGTTTTATCAAGAATTTCAGCTGCAAATAATAAACGTGCATCATATGATGGAAGATTTGCTAAATCTGATAGTATCTAAAACAAAAAACGAGAATAAAACAATCTTATTATAATTCAATCTTACTTTCTTTTGATCTAAATTTGGAATAAATTGTTGTAGAAAAGCATAAAGCTACAAAAAAAAACATTAATCATAGAATGTATTAATATAAGTTAAAGAGAAAAACCGACATACCACTGCAGCTTCAGCATGATTAGGTTCATTAAATTTTGTTCTATATTGTTTGGTATGTGTCGCAACGTATGAATGGCTACCATCAAGTAATAAAAGTTGTGCTATCGATGGAAGTTGTAAAGCAATTTCAACGGCAATACAAGCACCAAACGAATAACCACCAATTAAATATGGACCAGTTGGTTGTGTTTCAACGATTTTCTAAAAAAAAAATAATAGATAAAATTATCAAAAGAAACTTTTAATATCTACTTTGATGTAATATGCAGCAATATCTTCAATAGATGTATTAGGTACATCATTAGTTGATTGAAGTCCAAATACAGTAATTGGTAAACGTTGTGAAAGTTCTCTTAACATCTCTACATGACCTTCAATAGGATGAATAAGAAATAAATGTTGATGTTTATTTGATTTGACTTTTTCATTCAATAAAACCATTAAATCTTTTGGTAATAATTGACTAAGATCAAACGATGATATTGATGATGTTTTTTTAGTTTCTGTATTATTTATTGTTGTTGTAGTTGTTGCTAATACAGATGAACTTGAATCAATTTCTTTCAAACGTTTTATAGTTAATTGTTGAATTTCTTTTGAATTAGCTAATGATATTGAATATTTTTGTTCAAGTAATTGTTTTATTTCCACACTACCCAATGAATCCAAACCAAGATCAGCTAATGTACTATCTGAAGACATTGTACTTGCATCAGATATGCCAAGAATATTGGCAATGATTTCAATTAGACTAATTGATGTTGTTGATGATCCCGATGTTTTTTGTAATTTTTCAGCAAGAACATAAGATGATACAACAGGTATATTTGTAGATTGTTGAAGAAAATAATCTATAGTTTCTAAACAAGACGTCATTCGTTGTGGTAATGTACCACCCACAACTGTATCATTTGAACCTAAATTTTCAATAACCATGCCAACATCTCCAATAGCACCCCATTGAATTGCCAGAGCTAAAAGAAAATAACAAAATTATTAGTTGATAAAGTAAATTTCTTTATTTTTTTTTTTTTGTTATTTTGTAATACCTGGTAAACCATCTTTTTGTCTTTGTTCACAAATACGTTCCATAGTTGAATTAGCATAACCATAATTAGTTTGTCCAGCATTACCACGTCCACAACTAATTGAGGAAAATACAACAAAATAATCTAATGTTTTTTGTGAATATATCCTTGTATATTTATCTAAATTTTTTGTTCCATTATATTTAATATCAATCACTTGATTAAATAGATCAATTGTTAAATTTTCAAATAAACCATCTTGTAATACAGCAGCTAAATGAAATATTCCACCAATTGGTAATGAACATTGACTAATTAATTCTTCACATTCTTTTTCATTTGTTATATTTAATTTAGATATTAATATTTTTGCTTCAAAAAATGTTTCTAAATATGTTATTTTCTTTAATTGATATCCTGTACGAATACCACTACGAGAACAAAGAATTAAATTTCGTGCACCACGTTCAACAAGCCATTCAGTTAATTCTAAACCAAAACCACCAAGACCACCAGTTATTATATAAGTTTTATTTGGTGAAAACCAAGTTTTTCGTATAGCACGAATCAATGGTCGAGATTCATCATATACCTAATGAAAATAAAAACATACAATATCAGAAACGTTAAATATTCATGATTAAGAATAACTTCTAGAACTCATTTTTATCTTTAGTAGACGTCTGAGATCATAGTCACTCTATATTCTGTATCAACCACAAGTCGTATTAGTAGCTCTCCTCACACAATGCATTTTAATTATATCGTTTATTCTAGATGCATTACTTAGGCAATGTGTTGTATTAAAAGAATTAGCTTTTGTTAAAAAATTTCCTCAATATATGGCTGATCTCTGCAATTATATAATAGAAATAAAAAATATTGAATAAACATTAAACAATGTATTTACTTTAATAACAACTTTTCCCATATGTTTTCCTTGTGACATATAACGAAATGCTTGTTCTATTTCATTGGCATTGAATACATTACTGTGTAATGGTTGAACAACACCATTTTGAATACCTTGTTCAACAAGTTGATGTACACGTAACCAATCATCATTAGCATTTTCAAAAAGTGAATCAAGTAAAATTCCATGAAATGTTGTATTTTTAAGAAATATACTCATGCCTAATGGATTATTTTGTGATAAATCAAATTTACCAATTTCTAAAAATCGACCATGTTGAGCAAGTAAACGAACAGATGCTTGAAGTTTATCTTCAGCTAATGAATTAAGCACAATATCAACACCTTTGCCTTTTGTAACGAATCGTATTTGTTGTTCAAATGTTGTATCACGTGAATTAGCAATATGTTCATCATTTAAACGTGGAAATAATTTTTTAAGATATTCACGTTTTTCAATTGAACTAACTGTTGTAAATACTTCACAATCATAACTATAAGCAATAGCTATAGCTGCTGTACCAACACCACCTGTTCCAGCATGAATAAGAACTTTTTCACCATGTTTTAATTGACCACGTACAACAAGTGCATAATATGCTGTTGCATAAACAACTGGAATTGTTGCTGCTTGTTCAAGTGTCCAATTATCAGGTACATACCATGAATAACGTTTATCAATTGCAACTTTTGTAGCAAGACCTTTAAGTAAAAAAAGTTAAAGGTTTTTATTCTTATGAATATCTCAAATTTTACCTTTAGCTGATAAAAGACCCATAATTCGTTGATCGGATGAATCCAAACCAGAAAATTCAAGACCCAATAAACAACCTTGGAGTTTTAAGTATCCTTTAACAAGAAAGAATTATTAATAAAAAAAAGAAAAGTAAATTCAATACTATTCGACTTACCTGGTATTGCTTCTGGACTTAATTTTCCTGTAGCTAAACGAAAAAAGAAAAAGAAAGAAATTTCACAACCATACATTTTATTTAAAATTTTGTCTATCTTGGGACATATTTCTTTATTCTCCTTTTAGATTATGTTTAACAAAATGATCTTACCTAACATAATATCTCGAAAATTAAGTGATGCATAATGTACAGTACATGTATCTATATTAGGATCATTTGTATTGGTAGTCGTTATTATAGGTGATTGTAACCATGTAAGTGATGATAAATCACCACGATTTAATACATTAACATGAGCATTATCTGTTTCAATCCATGTTGAATCTATACATAAGAAAACACAAAATAATAATTGAAATAATCATTTTTTTTTTCTATTCATTGTTATATACCATTCGATGTTCGTAAATGTCGATGAATATATGATCCCCATACACCATTTTGATAGACATTAACAGCTAAATCTCTTGTTGTTAATGTTTTGAATACATTTTCATTGAGAACATGTTCAGAATCTTGAATATGAATGCATCTATAAATAAATAAAAAACTTATTATTTATTTATTCAAAAATAAATTATCTTACCGAAGTAATTGTCCACCTGGTTCACGTCTTAAACAATTAAAAAATCCAATAATACCATTATCTATTTGATTAGAAAGAAGCCAAATACGTTGTGATGAAGAATTTGATAATAATGTTTTAATTTGATCAATCCATTGAAAATTTTTTTCATCTATATTAACAATAGTATCTTTAAAATTTTCATTCGATAATTTTTTCCATAATTGATAATTTTTTCGTGTTACTATTTGAATAAAATTATTAGTTTGTAATTGTTTTGTTGGTATATTAATATCTGATGAAAAAAGTATAAAACCATTTGATTTACATATAGAAAATAATTTTTCCCAATCATAAGTATTAGTTTCAGTTTTATTAACAATAACTAAATCAACTGTTGTTGTTGTTGTTGAAGATAAATTTTCAACTAAATTAATTTTTTTATTTATTTCATCAATTGATAATGATGTAACAAGTGTATATTCAAGTGATTTAATAGATGGTTGTTGTGAATAAAAATTAAAAATTTCTTCACTTAATTTTTCATTTCCAATTTGACATAAAGATAATGTTGTTGTTAAATTATTTTCAAGTATTAAATAAAGACATGTTTCAAGTTCATTGATAATATTTTCATTATCAAATGGTACAAATAAATATGATTCAAGTATTGTATTTTGTTGTTTATTTTTCTTTGATGTACCTGTACAATGTAAACCAAATAATTCAATACCACCTGAAAAACAAAGACTATTCCAATAATCAACATAAACAGAACATGTTGATGTTAATGATGATATTGATTCTAAATGAAATTTAGGATCAATACGTAATGAATCAATACGTGTTGGTAATTGTAAACCCTGTGATGTAATAAGATGTACTTGTAACATTGTATCAATATATGATATCCAATCATTATTCCATTTTAATTCTCCATATGTTCCATCAATATTTATTTGATTAATACCACGAAATAAACCAGAATATTCATAACCACGAAGATTAAAATCTCGATAGATTTCATTTGTTTGTAAATTTTTATTTGTATCATCGAATTTTATTTGTTTATGAAATTTTTGCATTTTTAATTGTTCACTTAATGATATACGACCAGTAACAATAATAGTATTATTTTCAATAATTTCAAATGTACCATTTGTTGGTAAAATATTAACATAAAAAATAATTTTATTTGTTAATGAACATATTGTTGCACGATGTATTTGAACTTGTTCAAATAAAACTGACATTTGACGATAATCTTCATAATTATGTAATTTAGCATATGTTTTCCATACTAAAACAAGATAACCAGTTGCAGGAAATAAACAACGACCATCAATTTGATGACCAATTATAGTTGAATATTCACTACCATCATTAAGATCTATTTCATGTTTAGCTTGTTGTGTTGAACCTAATGATTGTGTAAACATTTCAAATGTTGGAATTTTCCATTGTTGAGAATGATCCCATTGAGAAGCAATTAATGAAGATATAAATGGAACATTAACGGGTACTGGATATTGAACTGGAGCATAATTTGACATAATATTTAAATTAACACCTTCATTGTAAAGTTTACCTAAATAAAATTATTAATGAATGTAAACATATTTAGCATAATGATCAAAAGATTCACAGAAAGTAAAATGAATTATTCGGATGTTGGAAAAGTATTTGTATTTATATCGAGTATATCTTTTAACATTAACCTTATTAGCAATATACGCAACTGAGAAGATTTGAAGAAGCACAAAGTCATTAATTTATTTATAATATATTTTCATTATTTAAAATACTCATTCGTTCATTTACATAAAAGTTGTTAGTGAAATTCTTATAAGATTAAAATATGAGACTTCAAAAAACTGTTGCTAGGCAAAGTGGCTGTTACAAAATACATAGCAGCCATGATCTCATGTATTGACAAAAAATGAATATGATTTCTAAAGATTATTCTTAATTATCAGTGTTTGATATCTGGAGAAACGTATTTTATACGAAAACGGCATCTGACCAGAAGTAACTTTAGATCGAGTTTTACTAAAGTAAAAACTATTTCTCATTACGATTTGTAACACTTTCAAAAAACTAACTTTTAATAGTTAAGAAATTTTCTTTTTTTTTTTGTTACCTAAATTCGAATAAAAATATGCAATATGATCATGTGTACCACGTTTCATTAAATTTAAATGTACACAATCAGTACTTAATGATCGTTTAAGAATAGCTAATAGAAGACAATGTGGTGCTAATTCAATAACAATAGCATTTGATGGAATATGTTGTAATGCTTCTTGAAATAAAACTGGACTACATAAATTATTAACATGATAATCAGGTGATGATGTTAATGCTAATGGTGTATTCCATTGATTTTCTGGTACACTTGATGAAATCCATCTTGATGAACGTTGTTTAGATGGATTAATAATAACATTTTCTAAACATTTTTTTAATAATGGTGCTATTTCTATCATATAATGTGAATGAAAAGCAACTTGATTACAAGCAACTTCTTTAGCAAAAATTTTTTTTTCTTTAAGTTCTTCAACAAATTTTTCAATGCTTTCTTTAGGACCTGATACTGTTACAGTATCAATTGCATTATGACATGCTGGTGCTATATCTGATGGACACATTTGTTTACATTCATTCCATGTTAAACCAACAGCAGCCATACCACCTTGAAAATTACAAAAGAAAAAAAAATTTTTTTAGATGATAAAAAAAAAACAACGAATTATTTACCAGCTGGAAGATTTGCTTCTTGAATACATTTACCACGAAAATAAGCAGCTAAAATTGTTTCTTCAGCTGTAAAACAACCATCAGCATAAGCACAACCTAAGGAAAATATCTCATTTTTTTTAAAAATTTTTTCTCAAAATAAATTCAATTTTTGTACCTAATTCTCCAACACTATGTCCAACAATACCATCTGGTTCAACACCCATAGCTTTTAAACAATCAACTAATGCAATTTGTATAGTAGCAATACTAACAAAACTATTAAGTGGATGATCAAGATCACGTGGTGTTGATGATAAAATAAGTTTAAATAGATCAATATTATATTTTTTAAGTATAATTGAACTTCTTTCAATTGATTGACGAAATAATTTTAATTCCATTAAATCACGTCCCATACCAGACCATTGTGTACCCATACCAGAAAATACAAACCATACTGGTCGTTTTTCACTATTACATTTCTGAAAATGTAAAACTGAAAACTTAAGAAAAGAAAATGAAATTATTTACTTTAATTATTGTTGATGATTCTGATGAATTTAATAAGGTAAAACCACGATATGGATGTGTATGTGATGGATGAAATGAATTTTCTGTAATTAATGCTTGTAATTCAATATTATTTTCATATTCTTTTAAATGTTTAAGAATATTTTCACAACCATCACTTGTACGAGCACATGCAAATGCAATACGTGTTTCATTTCGTGATATATTTTCATTCTGTTTTCGATTTGTATTTGCTTCAAGTATAGCATGAACATTGGCACCACCAAAACCAAATGAATTAATTGACATTAAATTATTTGGTAGTCTTAAAATAGATATTGAAATCATCGATAATTTTTTTAGCTAAATCTTACTTTGTTTTTTCTGTTACAACTTTAAGACGACCATCAGTAAGACCTGGTATATCTGTATTTGGTGAATTATAATGTAAATTAGCTTGAAAGAAAAAGTATAAATGATTAAAAAAAAAAGCGAAAACTAAATTTAAATATTTTTACCAGGTATATGTCCATCTTGTATAGCAACAAGTAATTTTGCTAAGGCAGCAACACCTGAAGCTGGTTCTGGATGACCCATATTTGATTTTGTTGAACCTATTAATAATGGTTGATTACGTTTACTACAAAATACTTCTGTAATTGAATTCATTTCTTGTGGATCACCTAAGCAAAAACCAAAATAAATGAATCTAAATAAATCATTTTAACAAAAAAATTTCTGTTAGCGTACCAGCACGTGTTCCTGTTCCATGTGCTTCAACATAACCAATACAATTTGGATCAAGATGAATTTCTTTATAAATATTTTCAAGTAAATTTTTTTGCATTTCACCATTTGGAAATGTAATACCATCCTTTTTCCAACCATCGGTATTGGTTTTTGAATGTAATAATGTTGCATATAAACGTTTAGCATCTTGTCGTTTTTGTATAAATACAGTAGCAACAGTTTCTGATCGAACATAACCTGTACCATTTGAATCAAATGCACGACATGTACCATCATTTGAAAGCATTTGTAATTTAAGAAATTGTACTGAAGTTTGAGGACGAAAACAAAGGTTAACACCACCAACAATGGCAGCATCACATGAACCATTTCGTAGTGCATTTAAGGCACAATCAAGTGCTAAAAGACTTGATGAACAAGCTGTATCAACAGTATAAGATGGTCCTTTAAAATCAAAAAAATAACTAAGACGATTGGCAAACATTGATGTTGCACAGCCAGTCATACTATAACCTTCAAGTGTTTGAGGATCGGATGAAAAAGCATTTTGAGCATCTGAACCACTTGCACCAATAAAAATACCGGTCTTCGTACCTTTTAATTTTATTGGATTGATTCCAGCATCACATATACTTTCATATGTTACTTCAAGTAAAAGACGTAATTGTGGATCCATATTATGTGCTTGTTTAGGATGAACATTAAAAAATGCAGCATCAAATCGATCAACTTCTTTTAATTTTCCATTACGTGTAGGAAGACCATATTGACCTTGTGGCCAACGACGATCATCAGCAGTAACCATATCAATACCATTAAAAAGATTATAAGCAAATTCATCAATAGAATTTGCTTCTGGAAATCGACCACTAACACCAGTTATAACAAAATCATCATTTGCATTTGATAATAAATCTGGATAATGATAACCATTAGTATTAATATTATCAGACGTGGGCAACGGCATGTTTAGTTTTTATCTGAAAAAAAAAACAATGAATAAAAAAAAAACGAAAACTGTATGCCTATATATAATTAATTTGTTTTTCTTTTACATTCTGCTTGAAACACGTCTGTCGCTATCTTGGAAACCGATAAATAAACGAAAAATGAAAAAGAATGTACTTGTTTTTAGTACATATTTTGAGGGTTAAGTAATGCACGATTCTTTTCTTTTTTGTCAGTCATCAATGTCAGGTAAACAATTTGTTGTTTGTATTTTTAAGTATATTTTAAAATATAATTAAAACATACTCTTCTCTATTCCTTTTTGCGCACTGATAGGTCATTAGAGTGCGTAGGTTATCTATTATCCAATGGAAAAATAAATAAAAACAAAAACGCGCTTCGTCACTATTGCGTGCTCTTCAATGAATCAAAGAAATAGAAAAAAGACAAATGACAGCTTTATCGGACGAGCCTAACTTTTCGATTACGTGCCACATTAGTTATTCGTTATCTGTCGATTAGATGCTTTTTGTTTAAATAAACAAGAATCTTTAATCTAGTTTCAAGACGTTATATCACTCTACAACTTTTCTCTTCATAGTTACGTTTACTTACTTACATTCTCGAATGTGCTCTTCTTTTATTCTTTGAATCGAAAAATAGAAAAAGAAGTGAATTCAAGTGTCTGATTTTTTTTTTCGTATGTTTACATAGAAAATATATATAATGCGCAATAAAAAATACACAGCAACCTATTCACTAAAAAAATTATTATCAAGCAATCAATAAATATATTAATATTTTTCATTCATGATTAAAAATAACAATAAAAAAAAAAAAGATTTAAAAAAAATTAATAATATAAATTAAATAAATTAAAACTCTATTAGCACCATCTTGATCAAGTATACCTTGATGTATTTATTTTAGCATCATTGATAAATTCGTACTATCTTTGAATATGCATGAACATTTATTCTCATATTATTTTTATTACCAAATACACTTTCCATTTAACCTACCTATCTCATGAATTCTATAAATTTCGAACATTTTACTATTAAATTTACAATAGTTATAATTCAATGATAAATAAATGAAATCATATACTCTTATCATTCATATTTGACATAATATATTTGATTTTTTTTTAAATATATCTGCAATAATTTTTCATTACTTTTTGAAAGACATTCGATACCAAATGCTGGTCTCATTGACTATTAAAACCAAAACCTAAATTACTTTTTTTTCTAAATAAACAAATCATTATTTGTGAAAATTGATCCATTTTGTTTAAATTACGATTGGTTCATATATATATATATCCAGTAACACATATTTACCTATAAACAATCATTTCATGTCCTATTTAATCCAAAAGATACTATAGGAAATATGGTAACTGTCAAACATATTCATTCATGAAACGATCAGTGAAAGATTTGACATGTTTTCTATGACTATATTTCAACAATTGTCATTACATTTTAAAGTGCTCATGTGTTGATCTAGCCCTGAATGGATCATCCAGTAGTTCAGACAAATTTTAGCGGATGATAATGAACACCGTAAATTTTCAGCCTCAACCAAGCTACGACATAATTATCTAACATTTTACCAAGACTTTTGAAATTATCTATATCTTTACAAAAGAAAATAATATTTTGATAAAATTAATAAGAAAACCATAACATACCCAATAATTTACTAAAAAATGATTTAAATTTAAATACTTCAAAATAATCAATATGTTCACTTTGAGAAATAACTGTTTGTTACAACAATACTTAAAATAATCTCTATTTTTTAAATAACAGATATAATTGATGTGTTGTATGCTTCACCATCTTTACCATGGCTATTAAGTTTACTTAAAAATAACTATGTCGACATTAATTTTTCATATAAATACTTCTCTCTAAACGTAAATAAGAATAAAAAATTTCAAAATATTGATAATAATATAAACCCTCTCCCATAATAGAAGCCCCTGGGAGCTTCTAAACTGGCGAGCATTCAAATTTGTTGGAGGGGGCTTCTATTAGGTCCCATGATTTTTCAAAATTTTCAGCTAGCAAAATTTTTCAAAAACGCTAAGGGGTTTTCAGGGTTTTTATGGATTGTTCGAAAGATTTTCGAAGAGATTTTGAGATTTTCATACTGATAAATAAGAGTTTAACACATTTTTACCTTAAAATCTTGCGATTTCTTAAATTTTACTATGAAAAAACTCATAAAAGTTTTCAAAAAATTCTGAAAAATTTGTGAAAATGAAGGGGGCCTTCTAATACGTCTTGCAGATCGACTTTTCCGGAGGGAGCTTCTAATACGGGAGGCGCTTCTATTATGTGGGGAGGGAGGTGTCTTATAATCTACAAACTTGATCAAAGGCAGCATTCATTTTGTAGAATCTCCATATAAGAGGGTATGTGCTTAATTTAAAATTTGCTTTAATTGATCAGATACACTCGCAGAAATCTATAACTAGATTTCATATAATAATAAGAATACTAAAAGACATCTTAAGATAAAATTGTCGAATTGTTGTCTTCTTAGATGTTACTTTCAAAATATTAGAAAGATAAATCATAAAATTCTTCACATTTATGCATGCTTTCTATGTTATATGTTGAATGCAACAAAATTCTTTCGAAGGCTAATAGCTCTAATTTATCTCTCATTCTTTTGTGTTTTACATAATCGCAATGATCTCCATCCGTTTTTCTTTTTCGAAATCCAATATGAAAATAAATATTGTACATGAAAGCGATTTTTCATACTTCAGAAAATGACTCATGGATCATGTTTACTGTTAATTTCTTTGACAGAGTGAGGTCGGTACTATTTTCATATTACATGAGCGATTTCAGATATTTCTATAAAGTACTATTGTGTTTACAAATCAATTAGATTATAAATATCTTTATGATCAAAAATTACGCCGAATCACATAAAATCTACCGACGATAGTGAAGTTTAGAGTGAATGCGTACGAAAAAATCAACTGAATGGAAGTATCGACCGAAGATTGACACATGATATTTTTTTTTGTAGAATTATGACTCAATATGAAATACTTTCTTTCGATGTTTCGATGAAAATGAGTCTTAGAACAGAATACAAATCCCTCATGTAATTTGAGAATACTGAATATAATTAATTTATCATTTTCTAGAGCGTGAAAAACTGCATCAATGTACACTATTTATTTTAATGTTGAGTTTTCAGAAAAAAAGAATTTGCTGTATACAACAAATAGCATAATAAAGACACATAAATGTAAAAAATTTTATGTTTCATTTTTGTAACATACTTAAAGTAAATTCTAAGTTTACGATCTTATCCTATGGTGTCTTTCTTCGGAAGAACAACAGAGAACATTCTATGCAAAGAAGAATCAAAAGTAAACATGATGATTCGATAGAATAATTGACACTCTACTAAGTCGTAATAAGAGAAATTGTCAAATATAGCGTCATAAATCTGTATGCTAAATAGATCTTATCATTCAATGCATCTAATCAAATCTACTTCATTATTTTTTTCTCGATAGATTGATGATTACTAATTCAAAAAGATTATGCCGGAAATACAAACAGATAGAGAAAGCAAGATGTATGACTAGTTATAGCCTGAAAGTATTTCATGGAATGTCAACGCACAAACCAATCAGATATAATTCATTATTTGAATATTAAAGTGTCAGTACAAAACTGTAATAAGTTATTAAGATTGGTTGATAATTAAATAGATTTTATTATTTTATACATTACAACAGATCGATTATTGGCACCATCTATTAATTAAATGAATAAACAAGAAATTTTTTTTTATTTTCTATTTACATGTTGTGGTAATGATTAAGTTTCTAAATGGAAAAATGAATTTATTCTATATAGAGAAATGTATTGTCACCTTATATTCTATACACGGTTAGTTCTCGTTTCGTCGAAACGCTAATTGATTTTCTTGTTTCGTCGAAAATGAAAAAACGACTGTTCTCGTTTCGTCGAAAATCATAAATGAAATGAAAATATAATAAACATAATTAGCTTATCATAAATTCTATGATTCTCTTGAATAGACTTTTAAATAGAATGATACTCAATGAATCTGTTGAAAGAGCTTATTTGAGAAGATTGTAATAAATACACGCATTATATTGAACAAGAAGACATAAGAAAAATCATTCAGAATATTTTAATACCAATTAATCGCATAACTTTTTCAAGATATTCTTCTAATGTTAATATTTAATGTTTAGAATGTGTGTGGGTGTGGGAGTGAATATAGGTTTGAGCGAACAGAATACCCTCATTCTAACGCTCACCCACACTCTTAATCAGTTTCTTTAGAAAAAATATTGCTGAAGACAATCAAAGCAATTAAGCTAGTTGCTTTGATCCTGCTTTTTTCATTACAATTTAATTTTTCGACGAAACGAGAACAGTCGTAATTTTATTTTCGACGAAACGAGAACACTATGAAAAAAGCTCTAACAAATTTTTCGACGAAACAAGAAAATCAATTAGCGTTTCGACGAAACGAGAATTCACCCTATACACAAATGAGTATCAAAAACATCGACTTAAACTGAAATTTTCTAAGGCTATATCGATGTTGCTTTGTGGTTTTACGGTGGCTAATTTAGAGAGTGTGGTCTAAGAACAATATATGCTAAACTCACTATTGTGATTTAGATTAATTTTTGTCATTTGAAAACTAGATATAAGCTACAATGAAACGATGGATTTTCTAAAATGAAAACTTAACTTAAGAACCCATTAGATCATGCTAGAAAATCGAACATTGATTAATAGAACACATCTTTTTTGATCAAAGTTGTCGAAGAAGACTTTCAAATTTATTTCTTTAATTATGAATTATAACAATAAGTTGTCGTGTCGCATGCATAGTAAGATATCTACCTTTAAAAATCAAACGGAAAATGATCTGATGAACCTCTTTGGTTTAAATAGAGATTGAAACGAATCTGAACAACAATCCAAACTCATTGAAGGTGGGTTTTTGATTGACTCTGGCACATAGTTTAACAATGTTTCCGAAATGTCTATTTTGACATTATCTAATATCATTCTTCTATTTCAATTTTCGACTGATACAAAAAACGTTGTGTAACATGGTTCAGTAGACTAGAGCAGTTTTTTTTTTTGATTTACCCAAACACGACTTGAATGATTTAGGTACATGCCTAGTCTTCTTTTTCTTTTCTGCAACATTCAAACCTCTTATCTTCATTTTTTTTCGTGCTTCTTGTTTTAGTTCTCATTTAAAATGAGTGACTTAATATACAAGTAAAAATAAAAACACAAGCAACTTCTACTTTTTTTTTTCTTCTTTTCTTTCTTAAGTCAATCGTTCCTCATGATACAAAAAGAAAGTAGACAGTAACTGAAAAATCTAGATAAGAATGTAATTAGTTGCCTTAATATTTTTTAAATTTGTATATTAAATTGTTGTTTTAAATTTAATATCTGAATAAGTGTTTCATTGAGACATAAAATATCATTAGTTGTTTTTTTATTTACTAGTTCATGATATTAAATTTAATAAAAGAAAAAAATTTACTTATGTTAAATCATGTTGATTAATATTGATCCTTCAGTATAGATTACAGTTTTCCGAATCACGTAAATGTTTATTTTTCAAAAACAACAAAGCTAATATTTCTCCTTTTGAATGCGATGAAAATAAAATTATCCGAAACAAAAAATAGACAACAATTAAAATCTAATTGATAGGAAGGTCAAATATCGTACAGTAAATTGATTTCGTTTGACGCAGTTGTTTTTCTATTTCATATATGCAACCAACGATTTTTCGTTCCTCTTATTTATTTTATTCAAAAGGATACACATGTGCCATTGTACCAACCTTCTATCCCTTGATATTGTATCTTAATTATCTAGCCATGTACAGATAAAATCTTGTTTTCAATTAAATATTTTTGAGGACATCAATACTTCGAACCAATTGACATAGATAAACAAGTATCGAAAGTTATACATAAAGTATATAATTGTGCAATATTAAAAATAAGTTATTTACTATTGATATTTCTAGGAATAAGCAAATATCACATGAAAATTCAATTCAAACATATGTTTTTTTTTTTTATTTATACTTTAATTCTCACTCAATATGTTTAAATCATTCACAAAAGTATTCATTATTTATTGATAATTAGGCCATGGCTTTCTTAATCGAAAATATTAGACCGATTTTTCCGTTTAAAAGGTCACATACTAACCATTCTTTGAGTGCGTACTTGCTTGAACTACATTCATAAAATATATGAAAAAAATAATAGGACACGTCATATTGTATACGCATATTAAGATGCGTCAATATGAGTTTTTGGTTAAATCATATTGCGTGTTTATTGAGGTGTAAAAAAACTACGGTCGATAAAATATTTATAAGAACGAAAACTATGATGTATAAGCAAATCATTCATATCTGCTTGTTTTGAATACTTCGAAAACCAGTTGCACAATGAGAGATAAAAATGATACAGAGGTATCTAATAAAACAGAAGAAATTATTGATGAAAATCAAAATGGAACTAGTGATACAAAGTATGATCAACAATATACTTGATATTTTATTATTATTGTTTTTTTATAGTGTTACTTTTTCGAATAATGAAGAACATTCCAAACAACTAAAGTTCTTTCAAAGATTTCATGATAAAAAAGAAGATAAAAAACCTGCGAATGCTGTGAGCCTTGCAAGTTTGGTAAGAGCTAATGTTTTATTTTCTTGTAATAAAAAAATTGTAACATTTATTTTAGTTTCGATATGCTACAATGCTCGATAAAATCTATATCTTAATTGGTACTCTCGGAGGTCTAGGTAATGGTGTTCTATTACCAATTATGGTTCTTATATTTGGCAATCTTCTAAATTCATTTACTGATCGATCTACTACTTTATGTGAACTCAATTTTACAGCTCTTGCTATTGACTATTGTCCAGAAGGTTATAACTTAACAGCATCGAATTATTTATCAGCATTTTCGTAAGTCTATGTTTAAACAAATAAAAAAGAAAAGAAACTTTAAAAATGATAATAATTATTTTTTTTTGCATTATTTAGTATTTGTCATTTTAATCAAACTACGTTTGATTTTCAAGCTGAAATACAAAAGCAAACAATTTATTTAGTTATTATTGGTTGTATTAGTATTGTATTGGCTTGTACTCAAATCGTATTTTGGAGTATGGCAGCTGAAGGACAAACAAAAACTATTAGAAAAAAATTATTTCAATCAATTCTTCGAAAAGAAATTGTTTATTTTGATTTACATAAAACTGGTGAACTTAATACGAAATTGACAGATGATGTAGATAAAATTCATGATGGATTCGGAGATAAACTTGGTTCAACATCACAATTTCTTGCTGCTTTTTTTACTGGATTGATTCTTGGCAAGCTTTTTATAAGAATAGAAAGTTGTTATTCTTAATATATTTATTATATAGGTTTTGTTAAAGGATGGAAACTATCATTAGTTGTATTATCTATGGCTCCATTACTATTTATGTCAGCTATGCTTTTTTCCAAAGTAAATTCTTTATATTCGAAAGAAAAAAAATCAAAATAGATCATTATGATATCTATTGATAGCTTGCTTCCGGTTTGACAGCATTGGAATTAAAAGCTTATGGTAAAGCAGGAGCAATAGCTGAAGAAGTCTTTAGTTCAATTCGTACAGTGCTATCTTATAATGGACAAGAACGAGAAGAGAAAAGGTTAGATTTCAATAATAAATCATTTCATCATGGTTCTGTTTTCTTTTTACAATAATATATTTGCTTCTGATAGATATGAGCAGCATCTTGATGAAGCTAAAAGAAATGGTATAAAGAAAGGTGTAATCAATGGTGTAACATTGGGATCTGTCTGGTGTATAATCTTTTGTTCCTATGCATTAGGTATGTAGTTTATACTAATCATTAACTTATTTTTTATATTATGTATATATTGACAATAGCATTTTGGTATGGAGCAAAACTAATTCGAGAAGAAAGATATGATATTGGAACTATTCTCATTGTAAGTTAATTTTACTCACATAAATTTGATAATTTTTTTCGCATATTTCGAAAAGCTTTCTGGATACTTGTTTAAAAAAATATAGATCAATATCGTATTGTTGTCATTGAGATAAATGATCTTTAGATATTTCCCCATAAAAAAGCTTTTACAGTCATTTTCATCATTGTCTTTTAAATAAAAAATTATAATTTGTAGGTATTCTTTTCAATTATCATTGCTGTTTTTAATTTGGGTCAAGCTAGTCCACATTTTCAAGCTTTAGCTCAAGCTCGAGCTGCTGCTTACATCGTATGGGAAGTTATTGATGCAGTAAGTAGATAATTGAATATCATTCAGATAAAAATATTTTATTCGTAACCTATTCATTTTATAGCCATCTGAAATCAATAGTGATTCAGAAACTGGTCTGAAAAAAGATGATCTTATTGGTGATATTGATTTTTCAAATGTTCATTTTTCTTATCCATCACGACCTGGTGTTAAAATTCTTAATGGTATTTCATTTGATGTCAAACATGGTCAAACGATTGCTCTTGTTGGATCATCTGGTTCAGGAAAATCAACATGTGTACAATTATTACAACGGTTCTATGATACTGACTCAGGTTCTGTTCATATTGATGGCCATCAAGTTACTGAATATAATTTAAAATGGTTAAGACAACATATTGGTGTTGTTAGTCAAGAGCCAATTCTATTTCAAGCAACTATTCGAGAAAATATTTTATTTGGAAGAGATACAGCAACTGATGAAGAAGTTCATACAGCAGCAAAAATGGCTAATGCACATGATTTTATTATGACTTTACCTGATGTAAGTGATACATGAATAATATGAATTCTTTTCTTATTATTTATTTATTTATTTTTTTGCTTTATCAATTCTATTGTTTCTGTGTGTATTTGTAGAAATATGAAACTCGAGTAGGTGAACGTGGAGCTACACTCTCAGGTGGACAAAAACAAAGAATTGGTAAGCCTGCAATAAAAATATGTATGAGAATGTTGTTTATCTTTTCTTTTATGAACGTGTTCATAGCCATTGCTCGAGCATTGATTCGAGATCCAAAGATTTTACTTCTTGATGAAGGTAAACATTCATATATTTTTCTTTTCATATTTATATTTTTCGGTCTTCTTTATAATAGCTACAAGTGCACTTGATAATGAAAGTGAAAAAATCGTTCAAGACGCTTTGGATCGTGCTGCTGAAGGTAGACTAGAAGTTCAATTGAAATATTTTCATAATGATATATTGTTCATTGTTATTATTAGGTCGTACAACATTAGTGATTGCACATCGTCTATCGACAATTCGTAATGCTGATAAAATTATTGTAATGCATAAAGGTAACGTCGTAGAAGAAGGTGATCATCAATCATTGATGCATGCTCGTGGAACTTATTTTGCTCTTGTTGAACAACAAAATTTACGTCAAGCTGAAGAAGAAGAACAATTAGCTCTTGAACGATTCGAACGTAGCGAATCATTGGCACCAAGTCAAATTGTAGAATTTCAATTAAGTGTCGAAAGCAAACGTCGTTCAACTGTTGCTAGTGTAGCATCAGTTATGAATAGGTTAAATAGTTATAAAAAGAGTTCATTAACAGATGAAGAGGAAGTTGGAGAAGAAGATAATGAAGTAAAAAAGAAAAAGGTAAAATTGAAAATTAGTTTTATTTTAATCAATATGATTTCTTAGGAAAAAAAGCCTAATACTGCTTTACAAATATTAATTATGAACAAACCAGAATGGATATTAATAATATTTGGATGTATCGCATGTATATGTAATGGTGGTATTCAACCAGTATTTGGTGTTATTCTAAGCAAGTTAACTGCGGTAGGTTTTACTTTTTTTTTTCATGTTATTCTAATCTTTATATTAAAATATTCATTTTATTAACAAGGTCTTTCAAGAATGTGATGAAGACGTTCAAAAACATCGAGTTCTAGTCTATATACTTGTGTTTATTGGTTTAGGTGTTCTAACATTAATTACGATGTTTATTCAAGTACGTTCTTCTATTTTAATGATTCAAAATATGTTTTTTTGTTCTTTATCTTTTATTTAGAGTTTTTTATTTGCTTGTTCAGGTGAAGCACTAACGAAAAGACTACGATCTAAAACATTTCGTACTATTTTACGTCAAGAAATTGCTTATTTTGATAATCCAGATAACAATACAGGAGCATTATGTACACGTTTAGCCACAGAAGCATCTGCTGTACAAGGAGCAAGTGGTATTCGTATTGGAGTAATGTTACAAAATATAGCTGCACTTGGTACTGGTATTCTAATTAGTTTTGCATTTGCTTGGCAATTGACATTACTTGTTCTTGCCTTTGTTCCATTTATGATTGCTGGAGGTTTTTTACAAAATTATTTAATGACAGGATTTGCTAGTAAAGATAAAAAATCAATGGAAAATGCTGGCAAGGTTAGATAATTATTTAGATCATGACTAGTATATAATTTATATATATATATATTCTCTAGGTAACAGTAGAATCTATACAAAATATTCGAACAGTTGTACAATTAACTAAAGAAGATTATTTTTACGAACAATATTGTTTACTTCTTGAAATACCTTATCAGTATTATATATTCTTTTATAAATTTAATTGAGAATCAATTATAATATTTGTATTATAGATCATCTATAAAACGAGCAATTCTCTTTGGTTTATTCTTTTCATTATCAAACTCAGTTATGTATTTTAGTTTAGCAGCATTGTTCAGATTAGGTGCTTATTTAGTACAGAAGAATGAACTCACATTTGAATCTCTTTTATTGTAAGAATAAAATTATCTCTAGAATAGTGATAATTTTTGTTTTATTCTAGGTGTTTTAATTGTATTATATTTGCTGCACAAAGTGTTGGACAAACAGCATCTTTGTAAATATTCGAAATGATTAGACGAAAATCATATATAAACTTGTTTTTTTTTTCTACTTAATTCATTAGGGCTCCAGATTATAGCAAAGCTATTCAAGCTGCTGACAAAATTTTAGAACTATTGAATCGAACACCATCTATTGATAATAATTCATCTGATGGTGATGAAATAGTGAGTCAATATCAACAAATTTCGATGATATCGATATTTTTCTTTTTCTTTTTATTTTAGCCAAACTTTGATGGAAATTTGGAATTTGTTAATGTTCATTTCATTTATCCAAACAGACCTGAATCAGTTATTCTTCGTAATTTTTCACTTAAAATTCGGGCTGGTATGTCATCTTTTCATTCACTCAAACATTCATATGAATTTTTCTTTTCATAGGTCAACAAGTTGCACTCGTTGGTAAACATCAGCTTTGTTTTTTTTTTATCTTTATAATATCTTTAATTTCAATAAATCTATTTATCTATGTAGGTACATCCGGTTGTGGAAAATCAACAACTATTCAGTTAATCGAACGTTTCTATGATGCAAATGTTGGTCAATTGGTTAGTTCATTTCTTTTCATATGTGCACTCTTTTATTTTCTTTTTATAGTTAATTGATTCAAAAGATATTCGAAGTCTTAATCTTCAATGGTATCGATCACAAAGTATGTCATACATGTCATTCTTCTTCTTCCTTTTTTTTTCTATTTAACATGAATATTTTATAGTTGGTATTGTTTCACAAGAACCAGTTTTATTTGATATGTCAATAAAAGAAAATATTGCTTATGGTGATAATAGTCGAAGTAATATTCCTATGGAAGAAATCATTGAAGCAGCTAAAAATGCTAATATACATGATTTTATTCAAAAACTTCCAAATGTAAGTTATAGAATTAAGTTTTTCTTTCTACAAAACAAACAAAAATATCTTGTTCTCAGGGATATGATACAAATTGTGGTGCAAAAGGAACTCAATTATCAGGTGGAGAAAAACAACGAATTGGTAAAAAAAAAAAAGCATATTGAAAAGAGTTTATAAGAAGAAAACTAATTTATATTATTTTTTAGCAATTGCTCGAGCATTAATTCGAAATCCCAAGATATTGTTATTTGATGAAGGTAGGATAATTGAAACAATCAATTATTATTATATAATATATATATATATAATAATTTAGCAACAAGTGCATTGGATAGTGAAAATGAAAAGGTAGTTCAAGAAGCATTAGATCAAGCTCAAAAAGATCGAACATCAATTACAATAGCACATCGTTTATCAACAATTCAAAATGCAGATATGATCTGTGTTTTACATAATGGAGTTATAGTTGAAACTGGAACTCACGAAGAATTACTTGCTCTTCATGGTCGTTATTATCGTTTAGCGCTTGGAAAACTTAAATAAATGTTAACATATTTATTTGTTTTTAAATATATTTCGTATTTAAGAAATGTATAAAATTTTTCTAAGATGTAAAAGAATATGCAAATGTATTATTAAAAAATTGAAAAATATTTTTCATAAAAAAATCTCTATTTGATGCATGTGGAGTATCTTGATGGCGTGTATGAGAGATAAATATATGCAATTTTCCTTGTTCCCATAATGTTCGCATACCAATAAGATTTTCAGTAAATTGTCTTGAATTATTCCATGTTTCAACTTTTAATGTTTGTGAAGCATAACCAAGAAACCAACCTGATTCTCTTGGTGTTACAATTTCATCAATATCTGAATATGTCATAACAAATGCATTTAATTTTAACATATTTATACGATATGTTTCATTAAGTGTTTCACGTTCATTATTTATATCAGGAAGAAAATGACACTGAGATATATATTTATTTAATTGTGTTGGATCACGCCAATAATTTGCAATACTGATTCGATCTTGAATTAATTTTTCATATGCATATTTTGTTATTAATTGACGAAATCGAGTTGGAAATTTTAGAATATAAGGTATACCGAATACTCCTTGATGAAGACCACTTAATGTTATTAAATTATAAACAGGAAATGAACATCGTTCAACAGCACCTCGTACAATAAGACTTCCTTGAGAAAATCCAAGCATATTAAAACCTTGTTGAAGATGAACATCACTACGAATTGTAGTACAAAAATGTTCGACTTGTTTATCTAATGACCATAAAAATGAATCTTCAAAACCATTTCCTATTTCAATTGACACAACATAAATTCCAGAAAAAGATGTTCGAAGCCAATCAGCGATTTCATTCATATCAGAAGCAGGTGCAACGATACCATGCATAAGAACAACTGGTCGATATATTATTGTATAAATTGCACTTGGGAGAACAGTAGTAATAAATATGAGAAAAGCAGCACGAGACATTTTATGTGATTTTCTATTCTTTGGTTCGAATATAGTAAAAGTTCATGTACAGATTCTAGGAAAAGTTATAATAGATGGACATCTGTTTGCTGTTATACTTATAAAATCATTGAAAAAAGTTTTGATCGCATATTGAAGTTTTATCTATGAGTGATAAAATTTTTATTCAATGTGTTCTTTTTCATTGAATCAAAGAAAATGAATGAATGAATTGAAAAAAAGCATGACAAGAAAGGAAAAAAATTGTATTGATGGACATGATATTCAATCGCTAGTGTAATATATTTGTTGCTGAAATTAAAATTTAGGTTTACAAGTGATTGCATAAATGACTTTTAAACGTAATTTTTAATTATTACGACAATGAATTTTTCCAAATTCGACATAGATGGCGCAATTTCATGTAAGAAGTTTCCTTGTTTTTTGTTCGGGAATTTGTTAAAATGTATACAATAATGAGCAATATGTTTTGGACTATTTCGTATTCAGTATAGCTCAGAAAGCTGTGTTATTATGAGTGGTTATCGTTAAAAGTTTAGTCAGTATGTATATTATATCTACAGAAAAATTCATTTATGAATGTAGAGTAATTATTCAACTAGACCCATGACAAGTCGAATAAGTCAACTTTTGTCGATCAAAATGTTTCGAAAGACCATCCACATGAAGTTGTCGTCCTCCATACATTTTTTGTTAAAAGTCTCAGCTCTTATAAATAAACAGAGCAGAACACGAGTTACATTATGATAGCTATAACTTTTGTAAAAATAAATGGTCTATGAGGTTATACGCCTATTTTATGATAGATCTTAAGCGATATCTATGTGAACTGTTTCTTATTCCTATAATGAGCATTGTTTTTCCATATATCATAGTCGGCAAAATGTGAAAAGTTGCATATGGTTGTAGATTATTTCAAATTTCAAAAAAAAGACTTTTGATTTTTCAGGATACATTTTCTAACATAGAAATAAATAAAAGTCACACTCATTATAGGTATATGAGAAAGAGTTCACATGAATATCGCCTAATAGCTATCATAAAATGGGCACATCACGTAATAGAGAACTGGTTCATAAAAAGTTATAGCTATCAGAATGTAGTTTGTGTTCTGCTCTTATTATTTGTATGAGTTCAGACTGTTTAAAAAAATGTTTGAATGACAACAACTGCATCTCAATGGTCGTTCGAAAAATTTTGAAAGACAAAAGTTACCTAGGTCGACTTGCGATGAATCCAGTTGAACAATTACTCAACATTTATAGATAAATTTTATATATAAATACTGACTGTACCATTGACGATAAGCACTCATATCAACTCAGCTTTCAAAGAGTGTTATACTTAAAACAAAATCTTCCAATAGATTTTGGGTCGATATAGATAGTTAAATTACACGAATTAACAAAAAATAAGCAACACCAATAATACACAAGAAAAGATAGCCAATAATAAATAGATTTCTTTAGTTCTTAATTTAATATAATTTTTTTCAAATTTTAATATAAAGAATGAATAAATATTGAATAAATGAAAGAGAATTGCGCAAGAAATAAGTAAATGGATTTAAGAGTTTCTAGAAATAAATAAATGAAGGCCAATGGAAAAGAACCGAAGAACTAGGCAATGAAAGAAGATGAGTATCTGAGCAATGAAATAAAATACTCGAAAGTAGTAAGAAAAATAAGTTTTTCATAGTTTGAAGTTTTATTTGTAGTATAATACTACAAAAACAATACTATAACAATAACTGATAATGACTAGGAGCAACGCGTTTCGAATGTTTTCTGCAAGCTATATAAATATCCGTCCCTGAATGCTTATTCTTTTGTATATATATATATATATATATATATATCTATTCTCGTCTAATTGGAAATAAACTTTCGACTAGTGGGAAATGCTATTCTCATCAGATGATATCTTTAGATATTTCTATTGTCTCATGCACTCTCCATTAACTCATCTAGTTGTCTTGCCATTGAGAGCGTCACGAAAACACTCAACTCAGTTCGTGAAGGAAGCATTGTATAAGGGAAGGATTCACCGAAAGTTTTGACTCAGATCAGAGGAGAAACAAAGAGTGTGGTTAGGTGGCTTCTGCATACACAGAGACTCATCTACAGTTCAAAGAACACTCAACACACCTATGCAGATTCCTACACTGCATAACCATAGGCAGATCTGCGCCCAAAACCAACCTCACCTACACATCTATCTACATCCTCTTGTCATTTACAACCATTTCCGTATTCTATCTACACATGCTCGTGAAAGCAAACCTATTTTTTGTTGATGTCATGGGCTTGAAATGGTCAAAATCTTCAAATATCTTGCCATATTTTGATGTTTTCTCTCTAGACAGGTGTCGAATAGTTTTTTTATTTGATCTCGAATCCTATATAAAAAATAATCTTTTATTTCTAGGCTAAATAAAAAAAAAGCATCAAGGCTTGTACCAAGTAGGGCGAATTTTCATTTCTGTACTTTTTAACGAGTAGTTGTAACCTCTAAATGATAACCAATTGACGCCTGCAGCATATATTGTTGGATGATTTCCACGCAAATATTCTCCATTCAAGTTAGAACTATGGCACTCCTTATACCACCAAGCCCCATTATAGAGTTGTGCACATGATCCAGTGGAAGGATCATTATCTTGATCCTTAGTGGAAAACTGCATGTTATTATGATTACTTAATGAGTCCCCCGCGTCGCCCGTAACATAAGATCCGAGTATCAGTCGATATTTGTCAGCTTCATTCGATATTCGAATAGAATTGTATTCGGCAAATCTCTTTTGTCCATCGAAATCCTCGAGATCAACTCGCAACTGATATGAATCTTGATTTGTCAAAATTGATAAACGATCATTTCCTAACCAAAATTGTCGTTGTAGGTCGCCAAAACCTCGTTTATACTCGAGCCATGTTCTATAAAAACTTTCTTGAGGTTTCCAGTCACCTCGTTTTTGGAACACAGTCCATCCACCACCATCAATATCCATGTCGCACAACACTTTGATCGGTTTTCCTATTTATAATAACACAGATTATTTATGAAAAGTTTATAAAAAACATGTCGAACACCTTGTCTAGGCCAAATTTCATAGACACCACTTTGAGATGGTTTAGTATGTGAACTATCCTTATTCAAATAGATGGCTGCACAGTCCTCAGGATACTCGCTAAAAGGCAAACTATCACTAGTTTGCGTATTAGCGTTTGTCAAAAGCCTTCCACTCAATCCACGAGCCAAATCGACATTAAGATCATATCCGTATGCAAGTCTATCAGCAAACTCGAAGAGCAAGAAGATGGATATCAACAAAATTCGCATTGTAGATTGATTTTCGAAACAATACAAGTGTTTGAGACGCGACTACATTTGCGCGTTCTCATAAATACTACGATTACCTGAGTTACTTCCGATTTAGTCAACACGTTTTATTTGAGACATAGCATGATTTGCATAATGCAAATTTTAGTGAATAACATATTTGAAAAGTGCTTGAAAGAATTTTCAGGTTACTTGTTATTCAAAGCATGATTAAAAAAATGCAATTTCTCGATTCAAACGATAAAATATGAGATTTTTAATATGTCCTCAAATTTTTGCGTGTGATATTTGATCAATTTTGAGCATAATCACAGCACATCAGTTTTAGTATTTCTAGTCTATCAGAAAAGATACATGACATAGAGAACTGATATCTTGACCATATCAACTACAAAAATGAGGTTACATTTTGACAAAAGATACAACTCAATCTGTTGAAACCATCTCGAAATATCAGAAAAACAAGGCAATCAATTACGTGTATTATCTATTTTGAACACAATTGCATTATTTTTCTCAAAATAAGCAATGTTATTGTTGTAAAATTTTATTATTAGTATATTATATCAAGCAAAGGATATACACTAAATCACTGTGAAAAGAATTTTTATTGAAGAGCTATAAAGAACACCCATCTAGAATACGAGTATATTTTATTTGCGAGAGAAAACTTTGCCGGAAAAACAAGAAAAAAACTCATAGTTATAAATTAGACGAACAGCTTGATTTATTTGATTGTTCAATGTTTGTTATCATTTAGTAAATTTGATAATTTATAAGCTAACCGAATAGTGTACCCCTAAAAAACAAAGATAATTACATCTAAAAAACGTTTTCACATAAAAATGATACTTACCGGAACAAATGAAACAATGCTGAATATCATCAGATAACTCATCACAACAATAATTGCTGGAATAATACCAATTGCATATTTTTTCAAACATATTGGTATTATGATAATAATTAGTATACTTAAATAAGTTAATATCAAATCAATCATAACTAGATTTGCAAACTATGTCAATAACTAAGTACAATTAATTGATAAGAATAAAATAAATAAAACATACTAGACGTAAACCTTTCACATGATATCGATCGGCAACAATTAAACCAAAACAAAAACAGATGAAAGATAAAAGTGGCAAGAATTGAAGAACAATATTGTACGATTCAAATCCTGATATATAACCAAATGCGTATGAATAAATAACACCGATAATGCATATAATAGAAAGAACCTGAAAGTATCAGCAATAGAATTTCAAAACAATTTAATCCAAGTAGATATCAGAAGATTTTATTTATTTCACATAAAATTCAACTAAAAGAAATAGACATGAAGTGAATCTTCTCAGGTGCCAAAAAAAGATTTTGAGTTAAACTTTAGTCTACAAGTAGGGCATCGATGGACTAGAGAGAGTTTAAGTGGATATGAGTGCTATTGCGATTTGATTCAGATATTGACATTTTACTATTATTTCCTGCACAATTATATCCAATGGACCAGTATGTTAACGTAAAGACACTTTTTTTTTATAGATATCCTGTTATGTATGAGTATTTTGAAAAATTCATATCTCATAGATGATTTGTTTGAAAGTTCTGAAACTTTGCAGGCACGCTTACCTGATTGAAGTCTCAATACGAGCAAAGTTTCAGATTTAAATTCGAAACTTTGATTCTACCACAAAAGTGGAATCTTGCACGAAAATAGTAGTAAAATGTTGGTATTTCAGTCCAATCACAACTTGTGTCTATATTCTCTTAGGATTTCTCTAATCTATGCATCGTCTACTTATAGAGAAAACTCAAATAAAAACATTTTTAGCATCTGACAAGATTTCCTTGTCAGAAAAGTATTGAATTGGTTGAAGACTTTTTTCTTTTTTTTATGGAACCCAAAATTATTTGATCATTTCTCTAAAAATAACTTACAAATTGCATAAAAATTAAACGAAGAAGAGTTATCCGTGTACGATTGATTTCAGCCAACTCAGACATTGGTGAATATTGACATGTAACATCAGAGATAGCAATATTAAATTTCTTATCATTAGTTGATGGTTCGTAATGCATAATATGTGTATAAGATTACTGTTATTTCTTGCAAATACTAAATCAGTTAAAATCGAAAAACTAAAACAAAAAGAAAGATAAAACAGTTCCTAGACTGAAAAAAGTCAAACAAGCCAATTTATTTTTTCTTACTCTCTATAAAAGAGATTTTTCTCGTGTTGCGCCCATGTTTGTCAAAGATTTTTGAATTATACAAGATATACAATCTACCCATTTTGAAGTGACTCTTATTCTTCAATTACTTTTTTGTGTACTCTGTACAATAGAAAAGAAAAAAAAGAATTTTACAGTCGTATGTACTGAATTAAATTCCGTCGCAAATGGTCATACCTATAATAGGAAGTGTATTTCATTCAAATCATTGTAGTTTAGAGGTGTCATAAATACTTCTGTTAAAAAGTTCTAATTTAATTTAATTTATGCGCTCGACGTAATATAAAAACTATCACGATGTTTATAATTAACTCATTCTATTTATCATTCACAAAACTTTATAGTCTGTTCTCATGTATGGCATGTTCAAGATAAACTCCATAGGAGCTAAAATTTGTATCAGAACTCTATCGTGGGAATCATGTCATACTTTATGTTGGATGAACTAGAAATAAGTTACCAAAGCTCTTTTCATTTGGAATATAAATTTATAAATATTTAGTGTTCTTTTTCAGTTTGGTTATCTTGAGGATGTAAAAGCGCCGTATTGTCAACTTTTCTTTTTTATGTGACGAGAAAAATGATTGTAAAAGCTTTGTGCCGTTTGTAACACGTCTAACGAATATTTTTTTAATCGTAGTCATGACTGCTTGGATAAATATTGACCTTAAATCTCAACGCAAACAGAAAAGAGCAAAATATTTGTTCCAGAGAAATATGCTGAAGGTTATAGATATCTAATATATATAAGTAAATGAACGACTTTGAAATATAAAACTTTTTATTTTTTTTTTTAACAGCAGCGAAAATTTTTGTAATTGACAATATCAGCCAAGAAAGACTATCGAAAATGACAGAATTTACTTTTGCAGAAAAACTGCAAAAGTAAATTCTGTATAGACTATCTTTATGATGGAATTCACTGACATTGTGCAATTACATCGGCACTATTACATAGTGACATATATACCACGACCATTGAATGTTTTTTGTTCTTCGTATAGTATACATATAGGCTGTTTATAACTAGCAAACTATTGTTTCTACTATATGATGACATCATTATACATTCTTTTCTTTTCATCTTCCATCTATACGAGATAAATCGAAAATAGCTTGCAACAGTGAATTCTGTCATTTTCGATAGCCTTTCTTGGCTGATATTGTCAACTACAAAAATTTTCGCTGCAGTTAAAAAAAATAAAAAGTTATAGATATCTGCTTTAAATTTTCTTGATTTAATTGAATCACAAATTACTTGCTTAAATACTTGTTAAATTATACAGAATACGTTAAAATATGTTTTAAGTAGAAAGCGCTGTGATTTCAAATTGCATAAACAATAAATTTTATGTCAAATGAAAGCTCGTTAAAAGTGGAATTGATAAATGCAAGTGATAATCTATACAATGACTATGCTCTCTAGAATTATGAAATGTTTTAAATTTGTAAGAATATTGTTTGTTACTTCTATCAGTAGTCCAACACTAAAAGAATAATAAGATGTTCTAAATATTAGTTTATCTGTCAGACTTTGTAATGTACTCTTTACTGATCATTCAAGCGTGAAACTTAGTTAAACTTGTAGCAAGTATGATGAGGTCAGAGTTGAAAACGCGCATGATCTTCAATATCTTAATGCTAGAGAAACGATGTTTTTAAGTTCTTTGACTTTGATATTGTTATGCTTGCCTTAGATTTAACGAACGTTTTACCTAAATAATTAGTGAGGAGAATCGTAAAACGCCTGATGATGCAATAATTTTCAAAATGCCTTGTGCTTTTGAGTTGATTACTGTAAATTGATCGATAATTAATGTCGATATTTTACTTTCCAAACAGTCATTATATTATATATATATGCGAATGATCAAGAAAAAACCTTAACTGCTTAGAAAGCAACATGAATAAAAGAGAAAAGACTTGAAGAGGAAGAAAAAGAAGCACTGAAAGTATTATTAAATATATGTGAACTATACCATAACAAATATGAATAAGTATAGCTGGATAAAATCGATTTTCATGTGAATTATTAATGATTACATCACATTAACATATCAAATCGTGATTTCATCATACGAAAAATAATTATTCTTTATATCAACATTATTAATATCGATTCCATTTGGAAGATTAGTAAAAACTAGCGAATCAATAGGTCGGAAAAGATATTTCATTTTCATAAAATACAACTGCATAATGATGCTTAACATATTCCACTTGAATAAAATAAATATTTATTAGTAAAACCAACAGTATATTATTATTCTTTCCTATGATCTGAATAAAACAATAACAATATTTCCTTAGAAAAAAAAAGAATATTTTTATCATGCAACAACTATTGTCCATTTATTAATACTAACAATCGAATCTCTCCAGCTGAAAAAAAAATACTTTTCAAACGAGACTTGTATCATTATTAGGTAGAATGAACTGACACTAAGCATAATCTATCAGTGCTGCCAGTAGGCTGATTACTATTTCTCATTTTACGAATATATTTGATGGCCAAGAGAGAATAGTAAGGGACGTACCAGACGTTTCGAAGTTATTTAAAAATGATCGCTATTTCGAATCGTTTCCTCTATACTAAATGAACTACTCAGTAACGTGTCATTCAATATAATAATTGTTTTCTGATCTTCCTCGTGAAAACGAATATAAATAACAAACGTTTGAAAAATTCATATCAATCGATAAAGAAATTTTCGCTCATCTTAGAAAACCTGTTATCACGGATAATATCGACAAATGATATGTATGTAGTTTACTTAAAAAAAAGAAAAACATATATGTTTTTGCTTATTTCTTTTATCAATTTCAGAAAATGCTGTCATCACCAGTGTATTATTATCAATTCAATCCATCTAAATATTAACATTCATTTTCATCTCATTTAATCTATCTCTTTTCATTATTTAATGAATATGATTATCCAGCTGCTGAACATTTTAGAATATTAACATATGTTGTTGATACGATTGTACGAGCAAGTGAAATAACTTATTAGAGTTACAGATTTTGATTTTATTTTGTTATAACAAAAAAAAAAAAGAACATTTCAAGTAACAAGTTAAAAACGATGAATTATTTGTCATATGGTAAAAATGTATCCATTGAGTTTACTAATAATTGATCTATTGATATCAAACAAAGGGACTTATCAATAAATAGTTTATCAATGAATGAACATAGAATTACATATGATTATACAAATGAAATTAATGATCTAAATATAAATCGAATTCGTTTGAATGGAAATATTATTAGATCATTACAAAAAAATTCGATTCGAATTTTACATTATTTTTGGTTGAATTAACATATTTTCATAAAATTAAACAAATTTATTTTTTCGATTCTAGATTCTTCTGTCGTTTATCATCTGATGCATTAAAAACTATTCAGAAATGTGTTATGACATTAAAAGGCGCAAAAATATTTCTTATTGTCCGTTAGATTAAATAAATATAGTAAGTATAATCATAGATGTTTCTGGTGAAAAGATTTGGTTTGAATTAAAGCTTATTCTTCGTAGTAGGTTTGCTGAACATATAATGAAAACAATTTTTGAATAGGTGCGCGTGAAGGTTTTGTTTCTTCTAATTTATTCTAATCTTCTATTTTTCTTTAAAAAGGTTTACTTGAATCATCTGTAGAAATGTTTGAATTAGAAAATCGATAGTTAAGTTGTATGAATCATCAACTAGGACCCATGACATCACTTGTTACACTTTTCAATGACCAAGAAGAGGTAAACAAAATAAACCAGAAAGAAATAGTTTATTTTCATTTAATTGGATCAATTTTTTTAAAACCTGTAAAATCTTCATCAAGTCATAAAAATCTTGATCATTTTTTATTGATTCATATGAAGAATTTATTATTCATAGTTATCGAAATCAACAAAATATTCGACATCAATATATTATGGAATTATTTAAATATCAAGGTTATATTTATCTTATTGATGAAATAAAACGATGATCAATACCAAAATTTCCTATAGATACCTGAGATCTTCAACAAAATATTTTGATCTCTACTAGAAGTTTTTCATATTTTCTACGACATTTGAAAGAAAAATGGGAATTAAGTCAATTTAAAATGACAAAAGAACTTATTAAATATGGATTTTCATCATGATTATTTTAAATCTGTTGAAAACAAAAAGAATAAACTTTCTTGTAATGAATTAGTTCGTAACTTGAAAATGAAAGCATTTAGCATTAGAACTCTGCATTAATGTATCATTCTAATTTCAATTGTTCACTTAATTTGTTTCCATCAAGATAAGATAATAACAAATTCTTGCATCAAATAGCAAATTAGAACAAAGAAATAATATTAAAAAATTTTCATACAAGAAAGACTTGAATTAATATAATATTTTTGATGATATTAATTCGTTTTTTTTTAAATTGAAAAAAATTCAATCATGATAGCAAAAACAATATTTGATTAGGCCTAGAAGAAAGATACAAGAAAGTGTAGGATAAATTCATACGACATTTTATGAGTGAAATTGCGGGTCGCAATGATCCTAACATCAAAAGAAATCAACAATGATACAAATGATTATAGGTTTTGCTTACTTTCAATGGACTCTACCTAATAATAATAGTCTCGTTTGAAAAGCTTTTTTTGCCCACTGTAACAGCTCTTTCATAGAACAAAAACCATGTAGACGACTAAAATTGACATTTTTGTGATTGAAATACAAAAAAAATTTAGGCTGAATTTTGTTATCGATTTCAATAAATTGCATATAATAATGAATGATTATATTCTATTTTCATTATTCTTCAAAAATAAAGTGCATTTTTTATTTGTTTAATGTATCATTTGAATATGAAATTTATTCTAATAGAGAAGCTCAATTCTTGATTCGAATTATACTAATTTTAAACAAGTTTATCAGTGAAAACAAAATAAAATATGAATCAACGATTGTGATGAAAATTATCGATTTAGATGAAAAAATTCTTTTAAATCAGTGGACAAGCTTGATAAGATAATGGTTCACGGAAATATAGTTTGAATTGCACGAATACTTTAAGGAAGTAGTTTATTTCGAATTAAATAATCTTCATCTAATTTCTATTCATTACAATACCTACAAATTTCTGTATCATTATTTACTCATCACCAAACAAATTATTCCTAAAGCTTGTTTTTGTCAAATAAAAAAACAAATGTAAGTTATAAGCTGATTATGAAAATCTTTCAAGTTTCTCGGAGTCGGTCTCTGCAAAAGATACAATATTGTTAATAATATTCGAATTCATCAATGATGTCTATCAACATTGAATGATTCGATAGAAATGAATTTTATTTGTAAAAATAGTTAAACAAAATAAGTTTATTAATTCGAATAATAGTGCATGAAATTTATTAGAATTGTTGTTAATGTTCTTTTGATGCGCATCTCAATTGATTCCTAAAAAAAAACAAAGAAAATGAGTGTTAAAACACATCAGTCCTATCGATCATTTTAAAATAAAGGATCATTTCAATATTCACTATAAGAAAAAGTATCATCATATGTGTTTAGTATTAACACTCACATGAATATTATTTGAAATTTGTATTGATTTAAGTTTCAAATAAAGATTGTAAATCAATATTGAATATGTTGATGATTTTCAATAAATACTATATATAAATCATTTTAACATCTTTTATCAAAAAGAATACCAATGTTGCACTTTTGTCCATTCTCCTGTCGGCATACTGAAGGATTCATAGAAACCAACGATGTACCAATGGTTGATTGCTAGTCACAGAAAAGTCGATCATTTAAGTATCAAACTTGCCGATTTATCAGTGGTTTTGGTCCAATTTGAATCATGTTGAGCCATGTAAGTGATTTCGATTTGTTATTGTAAACAATGAGCAATAATATAAATAGATATATGCATGTAGAAGGATTTTTATTCAGCCTCCTAATTTTTCTTTTCCCAAAATAAATATTATATATTCTTCTAATCAATTTTTTCAAAACATTTCAAATTATTCTTGAAAATAATTTTTGCATGTTTTAATATGCTTATTTCTAATAGCGACATCTTTTTCTACATTTATAATTTCAAATAGAACTACTGAGTAGAAAAAGATATTCATGAAGTAGAACGATAAAAAAGCGCTTCAAAAACTGTATGATAAAGCCTCCTGAAAAAAAAACATTTTTCAGTATTCTGTAGTCTCAAAAACAAGGTTCACATTAGACTCTCATAAAGGTGTGTGGATGAGCTTTTTCCCTTCAACCATACTCACAAAAGACTTCTTTTCAAACTTAGAGTGTGTAAAATCCCAACGAAACACAACTCCTGTTTTTTTTTTCGGAAGTATTTGACTTCGTCATGAGATTTAAAAGAATCATTTCATCATTAGGTGTTTTGCTTTTTTCATTGTTCTGGTAACGTATTTTATTGTAACATGTTCGTAACTATATGAATTAAAGATAATTCAATTTTTATAGGAACATAAATTAGAAGTGTGCAAGATAAAGTTTTTTTATGATCCCAGTCTCCGGAAAAATGTTCTAGAATATATCGTATTACATCTACAATAAATCGTCAATGCTTGTTTCGTTGATTTATTTAGTCGACGACAAGCATCTTTTTTGGTTCATATCTACTAGATTATGTTCCGATTCATATGGTTTATAACATGATTTGTTTCAAGATGTAGAATATTTTACTATAAATTTGGGTTTCGATCCTGACAAACTTTCTCTCCTGAACCTACAATGAAAAAAGTCTTTCACAGAGAACCAGGATTTTTATCTAATTCAAGCAATCTATATCTTGGAATCTTTGTGATACTTTGTTTGAAAAAAGATAGTGTCATCTTGCATTTTGCTTGTACAGATAAAACGTTATTGGACTCTTTGTTTCATATTTCTATTAGAAACACTGCTGTATGGTTTCTCTCAGGTAAATTATGTTGAAAATGATTATGATAAATGAACTACACAAGAACTTTTTTCCTCGAACAAAACAATAGTATTGTGTTTCTAAACAAAAGCATTAGTCTGTTTTGAAAACAATAATATTTCGAACAGAATACTTTCAAGAACTGTTTTCGATAACTAGCTGCTATGAAAATAATTCCTCACACAGATCGCTTTCTTTCAAATCAATTCTTCTCTAATTTTTAATTAGTTGATCAAAAATTTAGATTTACAAAAAGAATAAATGAGAAAAAAAGAAAGATTTTATTTTAGAACTAATTGATATTTTGACATTTAATAGATCGCAAAGAGGAGGATTTAATCAAAGTTATAGATTGGTTCATAATGAACCAATAAGAATTTTTATTTAATGACCGATGGTCTAAGACACATCAAATTTGTTTTTTTTTTTATTACAAATACAGAGAATACGATTTTTTTTCCTGTGTATTCCACATTTGACAGCGTAATGACACAAAAAATAAAAATAAAGAGTTGATACTTCCAAAAATGGTTAAGAAATTTTAAAAAAAAATGTAACCCATTCGGTCAACTTTTTCTTTCTTTTACGAGTTCATCGGTTCATAAAATGGGCTTATTATACGAAAAAAAAAGAGTTTTTGTTCTTCACTTTTTCTTTCTTTTTATATATACTACTGTATTATTACTGTAGTTGGTCGTGAACCTATTCTTTTTTTTGTTTCTTTCGGTTAAGTTTGAATGTTGACATAGTTGATTTAGTCCTTTTTTTTTCATATACCGTCCTTACATAACTGTTGCATGCGTGCTACTATATATTTAAATTCTCGACGTTATATAAAAAAAAGAATTGAAATAAAGATATCTGCAATCAGAGCTTTAGGTTGGCAAATGTGTTTATAATTGATCTAGTTCAAGGCTATCGTAGCACAGCCTTCAAGATTATTTATTCGTTTTTCTTTTAGGTGTTTTAAGTATTGAACAGCCTAAATAAGAACATATGTTGAATGGTCATTATTATCATCATCGTCAACGAAAAGAGAACATTAATAAATAAATGATTATGGTCTATGATATCATATTGTTGTTGTCTCGACGTTGATCACAAGTGTGTGAAATTATATTCATATATGAAAAAAAAAAATACTGTTGATCTCGTATATTAACATAGATCATGTTGTTCGATATTTTACTGACGATTTCGAATGTTGTGGAAACAAAACCAATAAATGAACCTCATGGTTTTTGGTAAATAATTTCTTTACCAAAATAAAAAGAATTATTATTTCTTCTTTTTTTCTGTTTGAATTAAGGAAGCATACTTTTTTTGCAATTATTGATTCATCTCATCTTTCAACATTTATAATCGCTCTTTTTCTTATTATCTATGGAAGTTTTCGGTATAATCATTTGTTTGTTTGTTTTTTTAAATTTAAATAGTGAATGATAAAAATATTTGATTTTTTTGTTTTTGTTTTATTTGTATAGAGCATTAGATCTAGATAAATCAAAAGATTCTTTATCTTCTTATAATAAATTCTTATTTGAACCATCAACAAATGAACAAGGTTATTTGAATTTAATTTATTAATTACATTTAAAGAACTTTTATCTTTATTTAGTTTCACATTCACATGTTATTGAAACAATACATGCTATTGCTCTACCCCTTGGTGCATCATTATCATTAATGATTATGTTCTTTTTTTTTGATTCACTTCAAACAGTATTTATTATTTGTACAGCAAGTAAGTTATCAATAAAAAGAAAAAAAACAAGTTTTTTTTTTAAACTATTTATTTTATTATTTTCAGTATTATCAACCATGGGTTTTGCTTATCTTCTAACACCATGTTGTCAAATGATACTTCGTCCATGTTCCGATAATACAAAGTAAGATGTTGACAATTCAAAATTTCAGAATGCTATGATTGGGTACAATTTGTTGAATCATGTCTACAAAATTTTATTTATGACATATTCAAACAATACTTTTCTAGGAAACCTTAAAATCTATAAAGATTGAAATTATACAAGCTGTTTAAAAAAAAAACATTATTGAATTGTTAAGAGAATTGATTTCTTTGGATATGATAGAAAAAAAGATACGGATTTGTATTTAAATAGTTTAATCATCTGAAGTTCAGTTGTAAGAAAAACGAATATCATACTCAGAATTAGCACAAGAAAAAGCATAGATCCAAGTATTCGAAAATAATATTGAAGAGTAGAGCCATTCGGTTGGGTTCGAATTTGCGTCTGAAAGTTTTGAACCTGACTAGCTCTAGCTAAGGGATATGAGAACTGAACTTTGACGAAAACTTGTATTAAGTAGTCTGTTCGACGCTGAGTTTTGTGCTAACTTTGAATATGATATTCACTTCTTGTGTAACTGAACTTTTATTGTTCGAATAAAACTTGAGACTACCACGACTTTATTTATTCGTTTAGAGTCCCACACGGAGTCAACTAATATTTTTTGTCGAAAATTCAGCTCTAATATATGAATCTTTTGTTTTCTGATTTTTGATACATCGTGGAAATAGCGTAGGTTTTGATAAGATGACGTAGGGGAATCTCTAAGACATATAAAGTATTAAACAACGGAAACTACTATTCAAAATAGTTCATATTTTTGAAACTTGAATCTTTGACATAAAACTTAATTGATTATATTAAGTTACCGACACCTTACAATTCTTAAAAAAAAAAAAGAATTTTCCTATTTATTAATTTTTTCTATTAGAATATCTTTTGGTATAGTCGGTCGTTATACATTATCAGAAATTGTTGCATTTATTTTATCAATAAGTCTTGTTTTTATATGGATTATTACTGGACATTGGTTACTTATGGATGGTAAAGAAAACCATTAAATTATAGAAAATTAAATTTATATTTTCTATCATTTTGTTTAGTTATAGCGATAGGATTATGTGTATCATTTATTACACTTGTTCGATTACCAAATTTAAAAGTGTCAGCATTATTATTATTAGGTCTTGTTATATATGATGTTTTTTGGGTATATTTTTCTCATTATATATTTACAACAAATGTTATGGTTAGAGTAGCAACTAAAGAAGCAGAAAATCCGGTAAAAAAAAATAAAACAAGACATAATACTAAAATTCATTTGAAATTTTGAAATATTTTAGTTAACAACAATTGCAAAACGATTCAATTTTAATCGTTATCATGCACCAAGACTTTCACTACCTGGTAAAATTGTTTTTCCTAGGTTTGTAAAGAAAAAAATAATTGTTTTTTCTTTATTGAGATAAAAATAAATATTTTAATTTATAGTATGCAACAACAAGGTCGATTTTCATTACTTGGTCTAGGTGATATAATTATGCCTGGACTAGTTCTTTGTTTTGTTCTTCGTTTTGAATCTAGAAAACGAATTAACAGTTTACATAATAATGATCCATTATCATTTATTAATCGTTTAACCTATTTTCAGTGTTGTTTATTTGGTTATTGTGCAGGTAAAAAAGTTTCTCGTTGTTTTTTTTTATTATAAAAGTAGAATTTTATTTTTATTAATAAAAAGGTTTATTAGCAGCAACTATTTCATCAGAAGTATTTAAATGTGCTCAACCAGCACTATTATTTCTTGTTCCATTTACATTACTACCATTATTATTAATCGCTCATTTAAAGGTAAATTTAAGAATTAAAATTATAAAAAAAATATTTTCTCGATTTGTTTTTTTGGAATTTAGGGTGATCTCAATTCAATGTGGTCGGATCCGTTTGCTGAGAATAATGAAATTTCATCTTCATCGTGCAAATTATTGAATGTTTGATGTCAGATGTCTTCTTTTTTTTCTTTCTTTCTTTGATATGCATTTTCGTTTTCAGTGCGCATCTATATAGCTCAGATTATCAATGTCGGATTTATTTGATGTGTTTTTTTTCCTAGAACAGTTTGTTGTAGTGTTTTTTTTTCTTTCGTCTATAATTATCATCGTATTTGTATTTGTTTCTGTTGTACGAACAGTTTGTTAGATAGATGCAATTTGAAAATCTGTTTCTTTAATGGAAATATGTGTTTTTAGATAATTTCAATAAAACATGAGTAAATCAACATCAGTTTTAACATCCCTATTTTATCTTGTTAAATCATCTCATTCACGCAGTACAGTTATAATAACAATAACAACTTTAGCGATTTGTATTATGGTTTTTACAATGGCTGGTCAAGCTAATTCTATGGCATTACAAGCATATTGTTCATTATGTATATTTGATTTATTATTTATTGGTACAGCTTTACTTTCAACATGGATTATTGAAAATAATAATACTAAAGTTCGTCAAAAACTTCAAATTTTAAATAATAGTGATAATAATTCAATGAATAATGCAACATCACTTTTCATTCCAACACAAACCATAGCAACATTCTCATATGGTACAGCACGTTTTGAAGTATTAGCTGTATTTACATCAACCATGCTTTCAATACTTGGAGCATTTTTTATTCTTAAAGAATCAATTGAAAAATATCTTGAAGATGAAACAATACATACTGAATTTCTTATGTTAGCATCAATATTAACATATGTTATTCATATGATTGTTATTTATTTTGTACGAAATCAAGCATTTGATCATGTTATTGCAGCTAGTTCATCAAGTTGGTTACAAGAACATGTTAGTGATATGTTTCAAAGTGTTTGTCATTATATACCTGGTGTAAGTCGTCTTCTTTTACCACGTATTAATCCATTAGCATTACTGTGTTGGTGTGGTTTAGCTATTGTTTTTTCTGATTCATTCCTTTTAAAAATGGGTTATGGAAATTTTGTTGATACATTATCATCATTACTTATGGCTTTTATGACATTTGGTACAATGGTACCAATGGCAACATATAGTGGAAAAATATTATTACAAACAACACCAGCACCTATGGTTGGACAATTAGATAAATGTCTTCATGAAGCATCAAGACTTGATGGTGTATTAGAATTTCGTCATGAACATTTTTGGGCTTTATCATTTGGAACACTTGTTGGCTCGTTACATGTTCGATGTCGGTTAGTAATTTTTTTATTTATTCATTTGATAAAATTAATTAATAAACATTTTCAAAAAGATAAAAACTCTTAACAAAATCCTTGTGAGATTAAAATGTCAGACACGATTTAACTATTGTTGCTAATCACAAGGTTTTGTTTGGGACATGTTGCTTCACAATCCTTTTACTTAATCCTTCAAAAATACAATAAGGAAGTAGTTCATATACTATAGCCCAACATTATTGATATAAGCTGTCTGATCGTATATTGACAATGCTTGTCATGATTTGTGAGAGGAGAAGTCAAAATTTTTACCCATATACTTCAGACTTTTTTTTAGGTCATGTTTTATATTGAGAAATCTAATAAATTAAATTTTTTCTTTACTTATTTATATTTCATTTATAACTGTTGAAGCTTATTGGGATTTAATATTTACTTTATGATCTTTCAAAACGGAGAGCATTGTATAATGCAAATTAATTATAGATTAACCAAAGAAAAAGGACTTCTGTAAGATTTCAATATCTATTAATGTTTATTAATGATGTCAATAGAATTTTCAGAAAAAAAGAAGAAATAAAACTTAACAAATATTTATTTTCTCTACATTCATAGTTCAAACTTAAGATATAAAGACTATCGAGAATCAATA